>JAJOOO010000947.1:0-70635 GCA_029582685.1 Solanum piurae
AACACTATATATACACAGCTGGTACGCACCTATAAACAGTTTATAATTAATCTTATATCGGCAGATTTGCCATATTGCCCCAACTTGTCGAAACGTCCGTAGAAATTCATAAAAACAATCATAAAAGAGTCCCGAGATGATTACCTTAGTAAACCAAGTTAAAACCTTGAAGAAACACCAATAATTACAAATTTATATCTTCAAAAACCAGCTCCAAACGCAGCCAATAGAAGGGAAAAACGATTGCCACGTGTAGGGATTGCGTTTCTAGGCACGGGGGCAATGTTTAATGGTAGAAATCGTCAAAACTAACCTTCATTATGGTAGGACTCCATAGAAACCTTCTCCTAAGCTTCCTCTCTGGTTTTTGAGCTGAAATGAATTGTTTCCATGGTTAAAACGTTAAATAGCCGACATACCACATTTCTTTACCCGACCCGGATTCTGCCCTGGCAGTCCCTAGTAAAACCCTCATAACTTTTTACTCGGATGTCCGTTTGATACGGGGTTTTGTGCGTTGCAAACTAGACTCGTAGGCCTTCGATTTAATGGGTAATAGGCCTTCTAAATCTTTATATATTGTGAGAAATCATCCAATACATTTGACCCAAATTTCAAAGAAATCTTTAAAAAGGCACTTACGATAACTTTTGCCAACTTTTATCTTGCCACTTACTTAACTTCAAAACTTGAGAATAAACCCTTAAACACTTAAAATATGATATACCACATCCTCTTTAATTTATTACTCACCCTTTTTGTCTTTCCACAAAAGTACGAGTTAATTTAGACGTTTTGGAAAAGTTGGGGTGTTACAATATCCTCCATACTAATGGGCAATTCACAGGTCTCCCCTATAAGGATCCTCTAGTCCATCTTAGGACTTTCATAGACATTACCAATACATACATCCCAATCGGAGTCTCATCAGACTATGTAACGTTGACTTTGTTCCCATACTCATTGTTAGGAGCTGCAGGACGTTGGTTAGACTCTAAGCCACCAAACTCCATCACTTCTTGAGATGATCTAGCAAAGAAGTTTTTGTGTCGATTTTTCCCATCCAAGAAAACCGCCAAGCTGAGGGGTGAGATAATAAACTTTGTTCATAAGCAAGGGGAAGACATGTACCAAGCATGAGCGCGTTTCAAACAAATGTTGAATGCTTGCCCACACCACATGCAAACCAATGAGGTACTTTGTCACACTTTCTTTGAGGTTTTATACTATAATGCTCGTTCTCTTCTTAATAGTGCAGCAGGTGGACTACCCTAGCCATAACGAGTAAATAGTTCTTCGCCTTACTCGATAAACTTTCTGAAGGGAACCAAGGGTATGAGGGGGAAATGTCTAGAACCCCAAACCAAAAGGCTGCAGGGATCTTAGATGTAGACCAAGCTACTGCCATAAATGCCAAATTAGATGCAATGCAACATAACATTACTTTGCAATTTAAACAAATTGCGCTAAATCAGGCTTCGGTAAACATAGTACAACATGCAACAAATTGGTGTGGGGTATGTGGTAGTGGAACTCATGAAACAGAGCAATGTGAGGCAAACCCAGATTCCGTAAACTATGTGGGTAATGCACAAAGGGGTGGAGTGCAACAAAATTATGGTAATACTTACAACCCTAGTTGGAAGAACCATCCTAACTTCTCATGGGGTGGTAACCAAAACCAAAATCAGGCGCAAGGGGTTAACCACTACCGTTCTCACGGGGCTGGGCAACAATACTACAATCCTAACCAAGGCTCAAATCCTAATGCACCAAAATGGGGGATGACCAACGAAGAGCTATTCCAAAAGCTAATGACTGAAATAGGGACCAAATTAAATTCTATAATAGATAAGCAAGATAAGAACATCAGAAATATCCAGATGTCCCAAATGAGTTTATAGAAACAAGTTGCGCAAGTGGCCAATTCTTTGAACTTGCCTCCCCAAGGTGGACTACCCGGTGATACAGAGACTAACCCAAAGCAATTGCATGCGGTAAGTACTAGAAATGGGCTACAATTAGAGGAACTTACTCCAACGAAGAGAGACATTGAGGTAAGTAACAAAGAAAAGAAGGTGGAAGAGGTAGTAAAAAGCTCCAATGTTGAGGTTCCCGTTCCTCAAAAGAAATTACCAGCTCGATTTCCACAAAGGCTCAAAATGCAGAATGAAGATGAATGTTTCGGTAATTTTCTCTCTCTCCTTAAACAGGTTCACATTAATCTATATTTGGTTAACATTTTGCAGGGTATCCCCAAGTATGCTAAATATGTGAAGGATATTGTGGCTAGCAAGAAGAGGCTCACGGAATATGAAACTGCAGCACTTACTGAGGAGTGCAACTCAAGGATTCAAAATAGACTGCCCAAAAAGTTGAAAGATCCGGGTAGTTTTACTGTGCAGATTACAATTGGGCAAAGTGTTCATGCCCTGGGGTTGTGTGATTTAGAGGCAAGTATAAATTTGATGCCCTTATCTTTGTATCTAAAGCTTGGGTTGGGTAGTCCAAAATGAACCACTGTTATTCTTCAACTTGCTGATAGATCCATTGCTAAGCCAGAGGGGGTGGTAGAAGATGTGTTAGTGCAGGTAGGTTCATTGATTTTTTCGGTAGATTTTGTGGTCTTAGACTTTGAACCTGATCCTGAAGTTCCATTCATTTTGGGACGTCCTTTCTTGGCAATGGGTAGGGCATTAATTGATGTAGCAGCTGGTCAATTAACCATGAGGGCACATGATAAGGTAGAGGTATTTGATGTTTACCACGCTCTAAAATTACCTTCTATTTATGAAAAGTTGTCTGTTATTATTGTGGTTGATCGCATAGTAGAGTTATACTTAGTTGTGCCCGAAGACCCCTTAGAAAGAGTGTTAATAGGTCATAAGAGAGCTAAAGACACTGAGGATCAAGAGATAGAAACATCTCTGAATCTGGCACTTGTGGAGCCTCACAAGCGGAGAGTGGAACCATTAGAGCGTGAGTTAGGGCCACCACCCAAACCCTCTATTGAGGAAGCCCCAAAGTTGGAACTGAAAACACTGCCGGCTCACCTCAGGTATCCATTTTTGGGTACTAATGAAACTTTGCCTGTTATACTTTTTGCAGAGTTTTCTGAAATACAGGTTGGAGCGGCATTGCGGATTCTAAAGCGGAGAAAGAAAGCTATTGGATGGCAGATGGCTGACATTCATGGGATAAGTCCGGCGCTATGTATGCACAAAATCTACATGGAAGAAGATCACAAACCAAGTGCACAAAACCAAGCAGGGCAGGAGTACTATTGTTTCTTATATGGGTATTCCGGTTACAACCAAATCTTGATTGCACCCGAGGATCAACAAAAGACCAAGTTCACTTGTCCTTATGGTACCTATGCTTTCAAACGCATGTCATTCAAACTTTGCAATGCACCGGCGACTTTTCAATGGTGTATGATGGCCATTTTCATGATATGGTAGAAGACTTTATAGAGGTGTTCATGGATGATTTCTCCGTCTTTGGGAAGTCTTTTGAGGTATTTCTCCGGAATCTTGATAAAGTACTTGCTAGATGTGAGGACACTAACTAGTTCTAAGGTGGGAAAAGTGTCATTTTTTTGTAAGAGAGGTGATAGTGTTGGGACACAAGGTGTCTAAATCTGGCTTGGAGGTTGATAAGGCTAAGGTAGAAGTTATTGAGAAATTGCCCCTCCTATTTATGTAAAAGGTGTGCGTAGTTTTCTTGGTCATGCAGGTTTTTACAGGCGATTCATCAAGGATTTTTCCAAGATTACAAGACCTATGTGCAGTCTCTTGGAGAAGGAGGTGAAGTTTGACTTTGATGAGATGTGCTTAAAAGCTTTTGAGATGTTGAAGAGGAACTTAATTAAAGCTCCCATCTAAATTGCTCCTGATTGGGAATTACCATTTGAACTCATGTGTGATGCAAGCGACGTAGCAGTGGGTGCAGTGTTGGGTCAAAGAAAGAATAAAGTGTTCCACTCGATTTATTATGCAAGCAAGACCCTTGATTCTACATAAGCTAATTACACAGTGACTGAGAAGGAGATGCTGGCTTTAGTGTTCGTCTTCGACAAGTTCAGATCGTATTTGGTAGGTACTAAAGTGATTGTTTTTACAGACCATGCAGCTATTAGGTACCTATTCAACAAGAAGGATGCTAAACCAAGGCTATTTCGATGGATATTGTTTCTTCAATAATTTGACCTTGAGATCAAAGATAGGAAAGGTACTGAAAATCAAATAGCAGATCACTTATTTAGGCTGGAGGATTTTTCACATGTGAATGAAGGTGAGCAAATCCGGGAAGAGTTTCCAAATGAACAACTGATGGCATTAGATATCTCTAAAGTACCTTGGTATGCAGACATTGTGAATTTGATAGTAAGTGGCGATTATCCTCCGGGTGCAACCATCCAACAAAAGAAAAACCTCAATCATGATGCCAAGTTCTACATTTGGGATGAACCATTCTTGTTCAAGCAAGGCGTAGATAGGGTGGTGAGAAGATGCATTCCAGAATCTGAGGTTCACAAAGTGCTCGAAAGTTGTCATGCGAGCCCATATGGAGGTCACCATGGAGGAGAGCGCACTGCTCATAAAGTACTACAATCTTGTTTCTTTTGGCCCTCGTTATTTAAATATTCTATTACTTTTGTGAAGGGTTGTGATAAATGCCAAAGGTTGGGTACTATTTCAAAAAGAAATGAGATGTCGCTAAGTAACATTTTGGAGGTGAAAATCTTTGATGTGTGGGGTATTGACTTCATGGGTCCATTCCCACCATCTAGTGGAAACCAATACATTTTTGTGGCTATGGATTATGTGAGTAAATGGGTTGAGGCTGTCGCTCTTCCTTCCAATGATTCAAGGGTGGTGATAAATTTCATCAAGAAGCATATTTTCACTCGCTTTGGCACTCCAAGGGCAATTATAAGTGATAGAGGTAAGCATTTCATTAACCATCTTGTTAAGAATCTTCTTGTTAAGTATGGTATTCGTCATAAGGTCGCTACAACTTACCAACCTCAAATGAGTGGCCAAGTGGAGGTTTCGAATAGAGAGGTGAAACAAATTTTGCAGAAAACGGTGAATGCGCAAAGGAAAGATTGGTCTGATAAACTAGATGATGCATTGTTGGCATATAGGACTGCGTATAAGACACCAATAGGGACTTCTCCCTATCACATAGTATTTGGGAAAGCATGTCACCTTCTGGCGGAATTAGAACATCAAGCATATTGGGCAATCAAGAAGTTGAACTTAGACCACGAGTTAGCCGGTAAAAAGAGAGTGAATCAGTTGCATGAACTTGAGGAGTTTAGGCTCCACGCATATGAGAATGCCAATCTATACAAAGAAAAGACGAAGAAGTGGCATGACAAATACATTGTAGCTCGTACCTTCAATCCGGGAGATAAGGTACTACTCTTTAACTCTAGACTAAGGTTATTCCCCAGAAAACTAAGGTCGAAGTGGAGTGGTCCTTTTGAAGTGGTCAGAATGACACAACATGGGGTTGTTGAACTTAAAGGTAAGACTGGCCTTACTTTCTTGGTAAATGGGCAAAGGGTGAAACACTATTTCGGTGAGGATTCGGATCGTGATCGGAAAGCTCTTGAGCTAAATGATGAATAATTCAAGTTGCATCGTGCCGCGGCGTTAAATCAAGCGCTACATGGGAGGCAACCCATGAACAATATGTACTAGATAGTCCTTTGAATTCTTAAAATTTTCGTAGTAGCTTAGTTTAAATTTCTAGAATATAGGTTAGTTTCAGCTAAATTAGGATTATTTTTTTTATTTTTTTGTAACTTAGCTTGTAATAGTTATAAAAAAAATTGGTTCAGGCGCACTAGTTGGCGCGCCGCGCCTAGCGTCCCACGACAGAGCGCCCTCTCAGGCACTGAGAGGCATGTCACCCCACTTATCGCGCCAACGTCCAGATTTTTGGCCAACGGGTTTCGACCCGGAAATTTCCCGAACCACCCCTTAAATACCTAAAGCCTCTCACTCTTCTCCTCATTCTCTCAAATCACCCGACCCAACCCCCCAAATACTCTCCAACTCTTCTCATTTTTCCTCTTCAAATTCCCAATTCCCCCCATTAACAATCCTCCATTAACTAAAACCAACTCTTCTCCTTCCTCCATTAAACTCATCCCTAAACCTTTCTTCTTCCCCACACATTCTTTTCTTCTAACATTTTCATCCTCACAAACCTCCACACCCAAAACTCCAAACTTTACTTCTCTCCAAATTCCTATCTCTCACTCCACAAATTTTTCTTTTTCTTCTTCCCCTCAATAATACCCACTGCCAGCGCCCCCACCCCCAAATTTTTCTTTCTAATTTTTTTTCCCTTTCTCCATATTTTTTCTTCTCTTACAGGTGGTCATGGCCCCAAATGCCAAAAATGTGGCGGGTTCCAAGCATAATAGAAAGGGCAAAACTTCTGGGTCCTCTAGTGCCCGAGAACCGGTACAAAAATTTGGCAAAAAGATTGTGCAAAGGTATGGCTGGGAATGGTTCGCATGTCAACAAGAGGCGAAGTATCTAGGCGACGAATTCGGTTACAGTCCCAATTTCCTGATATATATCAAACTGTTAATGAGTTGGATTTGAGGTTTATCTTTGAAAATCTGGGGGATTGCAATTTGACATTAGTGAGAGAATTTTATGCTAATTGGCTAACTGAAACGAAATATAAGACGATGCCTGTTAGGGGGAAAGATGTCAAGTTTTCTGCCCGAATTCTGAATGAGTTGTTAGGAACCCCGAATTGTGACCCAGATGAGTTTAATAGCTTGAAGGATAAACCTCCTTATAGGGATATTCGACATACCTTGTGTGGAATTGATTCAACTGCTAGGTGGTAATGGAATAAGGATACTAGGAGGCATAATACCCTCCATTTTGCTAACTTTAATCAAGTTGCTCGGGTGTGGTTGAATATAGTGTTTAGTGTGTTGTTGCATGCCATACATTTGACTGAGGTGACCAGGGATAGGGTGGTGTTAGTTTATATGCTGATGAAGGGAATGCCCATTAATGTTGGTGCAATCCTGAGGCAAAATATGATGAAATTTAGGAACAATTTGAGGTGGAGATTCTGTTACGGGGGGTTGATCACCCATTTTCTGAGGGCTGAGGGTATTGAAGAGGAAATAATAGACATGACTGTTGCTTATCACCCGAATCTGACGGGTAAATTAGTTGATGTGACCCGCACCAAGGCGCTAGACACGTCTCATGGACATGTCTTATCTGCCTAAGAAAGGCAAACCCGTGATGATAGTGTCATGGCGAGAATGTTTGGGATGGCGGAATTACAGTTGCGGATAGGTGGCCGTCCAGTTACGGATGAGGAGATGGAGACCATGGCGGAGTGTTATCCCTTGACCAAGAATGCAACATTCTTATGTAGGATTGGTCTCGCATTCTTAGAGCCTTTGGATGATGATGAGGCTACTACTGACGAGGCTATAGATGATGAGGAGGAGGATGATGTGGATGAGGGTGCGAATGCCTTGATAGTGTTTGATCACGGTGACGACGAGGCCTAGAGTCCCGAGGGATTATTTCTAACTCTAGACTTTGCTTTAATTGTGCACTGAGGGCAGTGCTTATTTTTAAAGTGTGGGGTGGGCTTATATGTCTCTGTTGTATATAGTTGTTTATTGCTTTATCGAGTCTAGTGTTAGTTTTTTTTTTAGTTAAATTTTTAAATTTTCTATTTTGGGTTCCTCAGCGTTTGTTTTCGGTACTTTTACTGAGGATTGTCCCTTTGAACCGACTAGGATTAGTTTATTGCTTTATTGCGTTTTAGAGTCGTCATAGGAGTGACAGTTCCCAATGATGGATAGATGACAACCGTCTTAAGGGAAAATTAGTCACATAGAAGAGTAGGATTGAGAAACCAAACTTGGCTTTTTGAAACTATGTCCGAAAAAGTTAGCCAAACGTCATGGGTGACAAATGGAAAAGTAAAATAGATTTTTGACCTTGTAACAAGCATGTGTTCTTAGTTTTGACTCAAAATAAAAATAAATGGGCATAATTGTGTAATGATACCGTAATGCAAGTTGTAGGAGCATGTTGGTTGATATATTCTTATATGTGTCATAATGTCATGTGTGGTGAGAATTGATTGGTTCTTTCTTAACTTGATATCTAGAACTTGCCTTATGTGTGTTGAATTAGTAGCTTGTATGACGTAAGGAATGTGATTGAGGCGCTTCTTTGAAATAGCCAATTCATAACTCTACTTGTATGCCTACCATTGAAATCATCCCTAGTGAAGCCCCATTGAGCCTTTAGCCTTGTTTATTGATAAACCACATGATAAGTCGAAGCCCGTTGTTTGATACCAAGTCTTTTGATCCTATGAAAATCCTTATTGCACTATGTAAGAAGAAGGGTTGGAAAATGTTGGTTGATATAGATAAGGGTGAATTGCTACATTGTGTGAAAAAGAAAATTTTATTTTGGCCCTGGTCCTTAGCGACAATGTGCACCTCGACTAAAATTGAGGATGGCTAATTTAGAATTATGCTCGAAACACTGGCCCTGATCCTATCAAGGATAATGTGTACCTTACTTGGATGTTAAAAATCTAGAGTTTGGATGGCTAGTGCAAAGGCATGAAAAAAAAATGCAATTGATGAAAAAGAAATAAAGGGCAAATATGGAGCAACAAAAAGGGGTAAATAGTCATGAAGTGTGTGCTAGGAGGAAAGAAGAGCTATAAAGAAAATTATTGACAAAATAATGACATGTGCATTAGGGAGGTGTAGTCATTAAAATGATTCCTAAATATTCCCTCCCTTACCTTAAGCCAACGTTACAACCTAATGAAAGTCCTCTTGATTCCTTGAGAAATATGTGCGAAAGTAATAATACACTATAGGCAAGCTTATGGTATGTTGAGAAAAGTAAGAACTTCTTTTGTGAGGGTGAGTTGATTGTTTGGAAAAACGGCCTTATTGATATTGCAAGTTGTTTGAGTGAATGTCTTTACTAACCAAGAACAAGTGAGGGCATTCATGGCATGTATAAAATTATCTAATTGACGTGTTTGTATGAGTTTGCATTAGCCCGAAAATAATAATAAAAGGGTCATTCTTTGAGCATGTGTTGTAGTTGGTGTAAATGTTGTGAATTGTTGCACCCATTGTGAACTACAAGATCATTATTAAAAATGTTTGGTTGATTTTGAGGTGGGTTGATAAGTCCAAGGGTTGTGAAAAAGAGTTGATAGTCTAGAGATTGTTTGAGGACAAACAAAGTTCTAAGTGTGGAGTGGTGATGTTAGGCATATTTATATGCCTAAGTCGTCAATAATTGCCCATTAGTCAATTAGATTGAAAGATAATCTCTAGTCATTAGCTTAATTTGGTGTAGCTTGTGATGATTGTACACTTACACACATGATTAGTTGTTTCAAGAACTCTCAAGAGAATTGAAGTCAACTTGAAGAAAAGAGATGTAAAAGAGCATGAAAAGCGGCCAAGGATGAAGGCCCCAGGGCCAGGCGCACTACTAGGCGCGAGGCGCCAAGGGCCAAACTTTAGAAAAGCCTCTCAGGCGCACTAAGAGGCGCGACGCGCCAAGGCCTAAAATTCAGAGGCCTTTCTCAGGCGCTCTGAGAGGCGCAACGCGCCAAGGAGGGAACTTCAGAGGCAAGCTTCGGACGCGCTGCTAGGCGCGGCGCCCCACCATGATGCCGACTTTTCCAGCAAAAATACAACTAAATAGGACTGCTTGTTGGTTTAGGATTGGGTCTTAGTCTTTCTAATTATTATCAATAGACCCCTAGGGTTCATTAGTAAGGGGGGACTTTTGATTTAGTGTGCAAGAGTAAGCCTTCAAGTTTGTAATAGGTTTTAATCATTTAACTCTTCTATTTTCCGGAAAGTGCATGAACTATTGTATTTTCTTGTTTTCTAATAGCATGAGTAGCTAAACGCCCTAGTTCTGGGGCGGTAGCTACGAACGGATTGTTGATTATTAAAGGCTTTATGAATTAATTCTTGGTTGTCATTATAAGTTACTTATATATTCTTGTTTTAGTATTTCTTAACTGGCCATCTAGAGATATATCTATTGTTTAACCTTAAAATCGGGAAAGGAGAGGTTAGATAGACCAAAGAATATAGAGAGCTTGATCGACCCGTTAAGTCGAGATGATTTGTGTTCAGGAGTGACACCCAGATGAACAACTCGCTTGGTTACGAAATAGGATGAAATATAAATGCTCGCCAGTTAGTCTATTTATCCCCGCTCAACGATGTAGTTAGATAGCTGACTGGAGTAGGCGACTAGAGGTGTATAGACCGACTCATATAATTAAACCTATAAATCAGTAACTTGACAACTGAAATTAGTTCTATGCCAATAATATGATACATGATATTCAGTATATGTTCCAGCCCTGGAATTGCTTTAAACTTGCTTGAAACATTATATCAAAGTCGTTCATAATTAGTTATTTTCAATTAGTGCATAATTATTAGTAGATAAACAATAAATCATCAACTCTCGAAAATATTACTTTTTACTTTTAGTTGTAGAATTAAGTGAATATAAATTGATTATAAGTCCCTTGGGAACGAAAACTCATTTCTTAAAGAATCTATATTACTTGCGCGACCACGTACACTTGCGTGTATACTGGGGAGCAACATGCAACCCTAAGGAGAAGTTACCAATGTTGAATTCAGAGAAGCAATCAGGATGTTGAGTCAAGTTGTGACTAACCAGGTTGGAGAGCAAAGAGGGGCTCGACAAGAAGGGGCTGACACTTCGAGGATCCGCGAGTTCTTAAGGGTGAATACTCCAAGTTTCACTGGTTCAAGCACTACTGAGGATCCGGAGAACTTCATTGAGGAGCTGAAAAAGATATTTGATGTGATGCATGTCGTTGATACTGAGAGAGTTGAGCTAGTTGCATATCAACTAAAGAATGTCCCTAGGACTTAGTTTGATCAGTGAAAAGAGGGTAGAGCTGAGGATGCACCACCAACGAGTTGGGCATGTTATGAGGAAGCTTTCTTGGGGTGATTCTTTCCCCGAGAATTGAAAGAGGCCAAGGTACGTGAGTTCCTCACACTTAAGCAAGATTCTTTGAGTGTTCATGAATATGGGTTGAAGTTCACCTAATTGTCCCGTTATGCTCCTCAAATGGTTGCGGACATGAGGAGTAAAATGAGCTTGTTTGTTGCTGGGTTGGCTCGCCTGTCGAGTAAAGAAGGTAGGTCCACAATGATAATAAGTGACATGGATATCTCGGGGTTGATGGTATATGTGCAGCAAGTAGAGGAAGAAAAGCTGAGGGATAGAGAGGAATTCAAGAACAAGAGGGCTAAGACAGGGAATGAGTTCGGGAAGCAGAAGAGTAATGCCAACCGGTCATCCTTCCAATAGAAATAGAAGGGACCTGCTCTATCATATGCTAGTGCACATGCACTTAAGAACAAAGTTGAGTACATTAATCAGAACTTCAGAGTTAAAACTGCTTATTCTCAGGGTAGCGTGGCACAAGGGGGTAGTAAGCCTCCTGCATGCGCCAAGTGTGGTAGGAACCACTCAGGTATTTGTCGTGAGGACTCCATTAGTTGTTTCAAGTGTGGTCAGACTGGGCATTTCATGCTAAAGTGTCCAAAGAACAAGCAGGGTAATGGTAATGGGGGCAACAGAGCCTAGTCTTCTTCAGTTGCTCCACCAGACAGAGTTGCACCTAGAGGGGATACTTCTGGTACTGGCGGAGGAACAAACCGCTTATATGCCATCAACAGTCGCCAAGAGCAAAAGAATTCACCAGATGTTGTCACTAGTATGATCCAAGTCTTTGACTTTACAGTTTACGCTTTGCTAGATCCAGGAGTGAGTTTGTCTTTTGTAACTCCATATATTGTAATAAACTTTGATGTTATTCCTGAGAAACTTAGTGAATCATTCAGTGTCTCTACGCATGTTGGTGATTCTATTATAGCAAAGAGAGTCTATCGTAAGTGTCCCATTTCCGTCAATCACAAGAGTACCATGGCTAATTTAATTGAGTTAGCCATGGTAGATTTTGATGTCATTCTTGGTATGGACTGGCTTCATGCTTGTTATGCCTCAGTTGATTGTAGAACTCGAGTAGTCAAGTTTCAGTTTCCAAATGAGCTAGTCTTAGAGTGGAAAAGCAGTTCAGCAGTGCCTAAGGGTCATTTTATTTCATACCTTAAGACAAGGAAGTTAGTTTCTAAGGGTTGTATCTATCACTTAGTCCGAATAAATGACTCTAGTGTTGAGATACCTTCTATTCAATCAGTTTCAGTAGTAAGAGAGTTTCCAGAAGTCTTTTCAGATGATCTACCTAGAGTCCCTCCCTAGAGAGAAATAGACTTCGGTATAGAGCTTCTTCAAAAAACTCATCCTATATCTATTCTGCCATATAGAATGGCACCAGCAGAGTTAAAAGAGTTGAAAGAGCAGTTAAAGGATCTCTTAGATAAAGGCTTTATTCGACCAACTGTCTCCCTTTGGGGAGCTCCGGTCTTGTTTGTGAGAAAGAAAAATGGTTCCCTTAGGATGTGTATAGATTACCGTCAGTTGAACAAGGTTACCATCAAGAACAAGTATCCTCTCCTGAGGATTGATGATCTTTTCGATCAGCTTCAGGGTGCTTCTTGTTTTCCAAAAATCGACCTCATATTAGGTTACCATCAGTTGAAAGTAAGGGAATATGACATTCCAAAGACAGCATTCAGGACCCGTTATGGTCATTATGAGTTTTTGGTCATGTCATTTGGTTTGCCTAATGCACCAGCAGTGTTCATGGACCTTATGAATAGAGTTTTCAAACCTCTTTATTGATGACATACTAATCTATTTAAGGAATGAAGAAGATCATCCTAGTCATCTCCGAATAGTTTTTCAGACTTTGAAAGATAGAGAGTTGTATGACAAGCTCTCTAAGTGTGAGTTTTTGCTTGAGTCTGTGGCATTCTTAGGCCATATTATGTCTGGAGAGGGAATTAAAGTTGATACTCAGAAAATTAAGGCAGTGCAAAATTGGCCTAGACCCACATCTCCAACTGATATTACGAGTTTCTTGGGATTAGATAGCTTTTATAGAAGGTTTGTAGAGGGGTTCTCATCTATATCATCCCCTTTGACCAAGTTGACTCAGAAGACAGTTAAGTTTCAATGGTCTGAAGCATGTGAGAAAAGTTTTTAGGAATTGAAAAAGAGGTTGATTACTGCCCCATTTTTAACCTTACCAGAAGGTACTCAAGGTTTTGTAGTGTATTGTGATGCATCTAGAGTTGGTTTGGATTGTGTCTTAATGCAGAATGGCAAAGTTATAGCTTATGCCTCCAGACAATAGAAAGTTCATAAGAAAAACTACCCAACCCATGACTTAGAGTTGGTTGCTGTAGTATTCACTTTGAAGATATGGCGACATTACTTGTATGATGTGCATGTTGATGTATTCACTGATCACAAGAGTCTTCAATATGTGTTCACTCAGAAAGATCTTAATCTCAGACAAAGGAGGTGGTTAGAATTACTCAAGGATTATGACATGAGTATTCTTTATCACCCAGGTAAAGCTAATGTTATTGTTGATGCTTTAAGTAGGTTGTCTATGGGTAGTACCGCCCATGTTGAGGAACAAAAGAGGAAGTTAGCGAAAGATGTGCATAGACTTGCACGATTAGGAGTCCGACTAATGGATTCCACAGAAGGCGGAGTAGTGGTGAAAAATGGGGTTGAATCATCATTAGTGTCAGAAGTGAAAGAAAAGCAAGACCAAGATCCCATTTTTCTTGAATTGAAGGCAAATGTTCATAAGTAAAAAGTATTAGCTTTTAAACAAATGGGAGATGGCGTATTGAGATATCAAGGTAGGTTGTGTGTACCAATAATTGATGGACTCCGAGAGAGGATCATGGAGGAATCTTATAGCTCCAGATATTTCATTCATCCAGGCTCCACAAGGATGTATCATGATTTGAAAAAAGTGTATTGGTGGAATATCATGACGAAGAGCATTAAAGAATTTGTCGCTAAGTGTCCAAATTGCCAATAAGTGAAAGTAGAGCACCAAAGGCCCAGTGGTTTGGCTCAGAATATAGAACTTCTGGAATGGAAGTGGGAGATGATCAATATAGATTTCATCACAGGTTTACCAAGGTCTCGCAGGCAACATGATTCTATTTGGGTGATTGTCGATAGAATGACAAAATCAGCCCATTTTCTACCGGTAAAGACTACCCATTCAGTAGAAGATTATGCCAGGTTATATATTCAGGAAGTGGTCAGACTTCATGGAGTCCCAGTCTCCATTCTTTCAGATAAAGGTGCATAATTTACTACACAATTCTTGAAATATTTTGCGAAAGCTTGGGTTCAAGGGTGAACTTAAGTACTGCCTTTCATCCTCAGACAGATGGGCAAGTAGAGAGCACTATCCAGACATTAGAAGATATGTCGAGGGCCCGTGTGATTGATTTCAAAGGTAACTGGGATGATCACCTACATCTCATTGAGTTTGCTTACAACAATAGTTACCACTCTAGCATCCAAATGGCTCCTTATGAAACTCTTTATGGGAGAAGATGAAGATCTCCTATTGGATGGTTTGAAGTTGGTGAAGCAGGGTTGATAGGACCAGATTTAGTCCATCAAGCTATGGAAAAGGTGAAAGTGATTCAAAAAAGGTTGAAAATGGCACAGAGTCGTCAGAAATCCTACACTGATGTTAGGAGAAGGGCCTTAGAGTTTGAAGTAGATGATTGGGTATATCTAAAAGTTTCACCCATGAAGGGTGTTATGAGGTTTGGTAAGAAGGAAAAGCTTAGTCCCCGGTATATTGTACCTTATCGAATAGCCAAAAGGATTGGCAATGTAGCTTATGAGTTGGAGCTACCACAAGAGTAAGCAGCAGTTCATCTGGTATTTCACGTCTCCATGTTGAAGAAGTGCATGGGTGATCCTTCATTGATCATACCAACTGAAGATATTGGGATCAAGGACAGTTTATCCTATGAGGAGATTCTTGTACAGATTCTAGATCGCCAAGTTCGCAAGTTAAGGACTAAGAAAGTAGCATCAGTCAAAGTCCTTTGGAGGAACCAATTTGTTCAGGAAGCTACTTGGGAAGCTGAGGAGGATATGAAAAAAAGTTATCCACATCTCTTTGAATGCGGAGAAAGTGCATACCCAGGTACTAATTCCTTTCTTAGTACTCTTTAAATTATGAGTGAGCATGTTGTTTGTTTGCATTTGCTTGTTGGGGGTTTTGAACTTGATGTTGCCACCCTTAGCCTAGTAAGAGTAATCTCATTCGAGGACGAATGTTCCCAAAGGGGAGATATTGTAACATCTAGAAATTTGAAATAGCTAGGAAGAAGCTAAGAATTGGAAATATCATTTTTGGAAAGAATCAAAAATCTAGATATTTGTTTAAGTTAGGAAAAGTTGAGTTTTGGTCAACTTCAAACGACCATAACTTCTATCTCAGGATGATTTAGGTGTAGTTCTAGATATGGTTGGAAAGCTATTGGAATAATCTTTCCAACGCCGCCAAGTTTGAGCGATTCCGAGTTCGTATGGGTAAGTCATTCCCATTAGAAGTTGCGTTGTTGGATTAACGAAAGTCTAATCCCAATTTTTGAAAGGCGGATTAGTCTTTTCCTTACCTAATTAATTTAATTCATTTTAGTGAATTAATTAAGGATCAAATCATAAGGACATCAGTTTAGTCAATTGGAAAATACGCTAGGGCTTGGAGAAAAGAGAAAAGAAGGGAAATGAGAAGAGGAAAAGCAAGAATTCGCCAAAAACGATTGATTTTGGTTGTGGATTCGCCAAGGAATTGGTCTTACAAGTTATGTAAGTCCTCCAAAGCATTGGGTTTCGTTCACCCACGCGCCAAGCATGATTAGTTCAGCGAAATTTGTCCCTAAAATAGTTTGAAAGTTGATGTTCTTGACATGTATTCTTGAATTTGAATGTTGTTCTTGAATTGGGATGAATTAAGGAGTTACTGAGATCTATGAGTTGAATGATAGAGTTGTTTTGAGTTAGGTTCTTAGGTACATATGTTGGGCATTGGAATTTAAAATGAATTTGAAAAGATATTTGAGTTTAGGCGAATTAGGGTTGTAAAACGAAGAAGGAAAAAGCCGAGCGTGATCTAGCACGCAAGTCCGCGTCGCGGACTTGCTCCCCCAGTGACCAAAGAGTTTCTCCGCGTCACGGTTAAGACGCAGACTCCTCTGTCACAAAATTTAATTTTGCAAGTAATTATTTAAAACACCTCCGCGTCCCAGACTTGTTCCAAGACGGTGATTTCGTGACTTTTCTTATGTTTAGCTATCTAAAATCATTCCTAAACATCATGAGACATTTCCTATCGCAAATCACAATCCTTGAATCTATAATTCAATTCAAGGACCAGTTAAGAGTCTAGTCAAGAAAAGTCAATAGTCAAGTTAAGAGAAGTTCATAAAGTTTTCCAAAAGTCTTTTGCAAACGTTTTAACCTTGTTTTAAGACTTAAGTTTTAAGTTCAGTAAGAGTAAAGTTAAAGTTCATTTCTTCAAAAGTATATGGGGACTAAGTATTCCCAAAGATATTTAAAATGTTTTCACATTTAAATAAGAACGGAAACTGAGATTTCCAAAGAGCCTTCGGGCTAGTTTTCAGAAAAGAGTAATCGCTTTCTAAATGAAGCAAGAGGGGAAACTTTGATTTCCAAGATAGCCTTTTAGCTAAGTTTTTGAGCACTAATCTCAAATCACATAACAAGTATGTTTTTAAATATAAGAGCTAATATTATTATATTTTTGGGAGTAGTATTGAGCACCGATATGGGGGAGAGTTCAGATAACTCACAGCCCTCATAAACTATGTAGCCATCATGGGTAGAAAAGAGTCATACTTTTTAGATGATTCTTTTAGTGCTTTTAGGATAGACTAGTGGATTCACTTAGTAGTTCAGGTCCTATGCCATTGGCAAGGTATAGGATGCTCTGGCAGCATGAGGGAAATCGTTGTATCACCACAATAGCTCTTACGTGATGGTTGTCGGTTAGAGAAACTCCCACAACAGTACTTTGTATTTTTATATACATCACTTATTTGTATTTTTACATACATTTCAGAGTTATTTATGTCTTTGCATACACACAGAGTAGATATCATGTTTTAAACAACTTTTCTTTGTATTGCATTTTTTTTAAACTACTTTATATTGAAATGAGTTCAGTTATGTTGAGTTGAGCCAGGTAAGTTCTTCAGTTTCTTTCAGATTCTTTTCAAGCCTATGTTATGTTTAGCATCCCAACTTGCATACTCGTACATTCAATGTACTGATGCTAGTTGGCCTGCACCGTATTATGATGCAAATACAGGTAACTAGGATTGGCATCCGGCGCATCGTTGATCCAGTTGAGCACTTCAGAGTCAGTGGTGAGCCTCCTTGCATTCCAGAGGACTCCATTATTGCTTTTAGTTCTTTTCAGTATTTCATTCGTTAGGATGATCGGGGGTCATGTCCCGACATCCATCTTAGTTGTTTTAGAGGCTTCATGGACAGTCAGATGTTAGTTCTTTCATCTTTTCATTGTCATTATTCAATGTTGAGACTTGAGTTTGCCTTAATGGCCAGTTGAATGTTCTTTTATAACATTCTAGTTTATTATATAAACTTATTTTGTTGAGTTAAATCTTTCGCTGAGTTAGTAAGCCAGGCCAAGGGTTCGCTTGAGGTCGGCAATGGTCTTCGAGTGTCAGTCCCGCCTAGGGTGGAGGCTCGGGGGGTGATATTGAGGATACCATTAGTAAAAATAATGTAGATTATGAAGTTAAGAATGATACAATACCTTTTAAAGCAATTAGGCATCATGAAACACTTATCGCATCTAGAACTCTTCATAATTTTTTGGCGCGGTTCGAAGAATAATGCCGGAACTTTTGAATGCAATAAAAAATGTTAGAAGATGAGTAATTTTTTTCCATTCTTTTAGATTTATTTGTAGTTTTAAGAAACTATTTGTTGAAGGAAGCTTGAAGACTGATGGAACATGTCGAAGAAACAGGTCCATCGAAGCAGGCTGACGAGTTAGAGTTAGAGTCATACTAGGACTAGACTACTAAGTCCTAAGTTATGTACGACTAAGCTACTGTATATTGTAGGAGTCTACTGGGATAAGGTATTTGAGTTATAATATAATACTACTCATGTAAATAATTGTGTTGTAGTAGGTTTCCTAGTATCACTAGAATAGCTAGTATCACTAGAATATGACTTTTCCCCTATATAAGGAGCTTGTAACTTAATATTATAATCATCAATAAAATCCTAGATTTCTCCATACTTACGTGAGATTTCTACATGGTATCAAAGTAATAAAGCTTTTTTGCTCTTTAATGTATTAGATCAAAACCAAAACAACCACAAAATCGAGCTGCAATGGCCCCTTCTACCAACACTCTTTCGACCTCTTCACTTCATCATCTTATTTCGTCCTGCTCCATTAAACTTAAGCCAACAAATTATCTTATATGGAGGACACAAATGTCTCAGTTGATCCAAGTGATGAGATTAACCTACCTCATCACAAAACTACCTAAAGATACATGTTCCACTAGAAAGAGTACTGAGAAAACTGTAGCAAGCGAGAATGGTGTAAAAGACAACAACATTGTTGATGACTGGGAGGAGAAGGATGTGTTACTAAGGAGTTGGATCTCAGGCACCTTGACAGAAGAAAGCATGTACTTGATCGTAGGTTGTTCAACTACCAAGAAGATGTGGGATTGCTTGGAAGAAGCTTATCTTTAAGCAACAAAAGATAAGGAGTTCCATCTCAAACAACAACTGCAAAGTGTGAAGCTAGGAACCAAAACAATTGATGAATAAATTAAGGTATTCAAAGGCATATGTGATGGCCTTGCAGCCATTCACAAGCCTGTAGATGAAGATAGCAAACTGATTAATTTTGCTAAAGGTCTAGGTCTTCAGTACAAGACCTTCAGGACTGTCATGCTAGGTAAGACACCATATCCTACTCTTAATCATTTTGTTAATGCTCTCAGGGGTTTTGATATGAGGGAGGATGGAGAAGAAGTGCCTCAACAAAACCATAACATGGCATTCTCTTCCCAAAGAGGGAGGGGAAGAGGAAACTACTCTTAAAGAAGAGGAAACAATAATTTCAACTCTAGAGGAAGAGGCTTTAAGCCTGCTGGACAAGGAACAAGTTCTTATAATAGCATAAATGGACCAGGTCCTCAGAACAGTTCTTCAAGTGGAAGTCATGAAAGGAACAATACTAATGCGTGTCAAATTTGTGGTAGGAATAACCATACTGCTCTTAAGTGTTTTTACATGTGGGATTACTCTTACCAATCTGCAGATGAGCTATCACAAGCATTGATTGCTACTAATCTACAAAACACTACTAATGACACCTTGTATGTGGACTCAGGAGCAAGTAGCCATATAACACAAAACTCAGGTATCCTAACTGATCTTAAATACTACAATGGACCAGATAAAATCATTATTGAGAATGGATCAAAGTTAGACATAACACATGTTGGAAACATATCCGGATCAGGTCTAAAGTTAAAAGAAGTTCTTGTAGTCCCTAAGATTAATAAAAAATTACTCTCAATTAGTAAGCTTGCAAAGGATAATTGTTGCACTCTTGAATTTAATGAAACTAACTTTGTTATAAAGGACAAGAAGACAAGGACACTGCTGGCTAAGAGAACTAAAAGGAATGGACTTTATGCCTTGGAAGATAATAATCTATATGCTTTGAATGCTGCACACGATTGGAACACGTCGGATAACATGTGGCATACTAGATTAGGACACCCTAGTTTGAAGTCTTTAAAAGTTTTGAATAGTAATAGTTGCATCAATATTAGTAGTTGGAATAAAATGCCTAATGTTTGTTCTAGTTGTCAGTTGGGAAAGAGTTGTAAACTTCCATTTGGTTTGAGAAATAAAATTGAGAAAAAACCTTTATTGAAAATACATTGTGATTTATGGGGACCAGCTCCTATCGAATCTTCCCAACATATGAAATATTATGTTGTTTTTGTTGATGATCACACAAGATATACATGGATATATCCAGTGAAAAAGAAATCTGAATTCTTTGAGGTCTTTCTAAAATTCCAGAAAATGGTGAAAAAACAATTTTCTAAAGAAATTAAGATTTTTCAGTGTAATGGAGGTGGTGAGTTTATCCAAACAGACTTCAATAAGCATTTGGAAGATTGTGGTATTGTGAGACATATTTCATGTCCTAACACACATGAACAAAATGGAGTTGCAGAGAGAAAACATAGGCATATTGTGGAGACTGGCCTAACTCTACTACTTCATGCTAATCTACCTTTGTTTCTTTGGGTTGAGGTTTTCCTCACTGTGGTATTTCTCATCAATAGACTGCCCTTCTCAGTCTTAAAGATGGTGACTCCATTTTTTAAGTTGTATGGGGAACAACTTGATTACAACTGCCTAAAAGTGTTTGGGTGTAGATGTTTTCCATATATCAAGGGTAGCAACAAATTCAGTCTAAATACCTACCTCTGAGTGTTCATAGGGTACAACAGCTTACACAAAGGATATAAATGATATTATCCCCCTACAAGGAGGGTTTACATATCTAGACATGTTGTGTTTGATGGAAACACATTACCCTATGTGTCTCTTAAGCAATCTCAGACTAACGTTGATGTCTCACCTCACATTGCTACTTTTGTTGAATCTTTCTCTAAATTGTAGGCACATGATAAGTCTGATTTAGGGGAAGTACAAGCTGCTAGTCCACACATTACTAGTGATAATGCTGCTACAACTCTAAGGCAAAGGATTAGATGTTGAGAAACAGGTTGAAGGTGATGATCCATATAGTAGTATTGAAACTATTGAAACTCGAGCTGCAGATTTTGGATCTTCTAGTAGCAGTGAGGAACAGGTTGCACTTACAGGTCCAACCACTGAGCATCATCAAACAACAATTTTAGTTGATGAACCAGTTGACCATCAATCTAAAAATTCTACACTCCAGTCAACTACTTTGGTTGATGTACCAATTAAGGTACTTCCTGCACCACAAGGGCATCATGTGATCACTAGGCACAGGGCGAAGGAACATCACTTGTCACTTGTTGCTCGCAGCAGCACAAAATTTTTTAGAGAACCAAGTACTACTAAGGAAGCACTAAGTCACCTCATTGGCTTGCAGCAATGCATGAAGAAATTGATGATTTGCACACTAACAAGACATGGATTTTGGTGCCCAAATCTCCTAGTATAAATTTGGTTAGCTCAAAATGGGTGTTCAAGACAAAGTTAAAAGGTGATGAGATAGTAGATAGATACAAGGCCATACTTGTGGAAAGGGGATTCGCAGCTTGAAGGGATAGATTTTGAAGAAACATTTAGTCATGTGGTTAAAGCCACAACTATTAGGGTGGTTCTATCTATTGTTGTCAGTTTAAAGTGGGAAGTTAGACAACTAGATGTCAAAAATGCCTTTCTCCATGGCTTCCTACAAGAGGAGGTGTACATGAGTCAACCTCCTGGTTTTATTGATCCCCAGTATCCTCAGCATGTGTGTCTACTTAAAAAGGCATTGTATGGTCTTAAACAAGCACCAAGAACCTGGTTTGATAGGTTTAGCATACATCTCTTACACCTTGGTTTCATGTGTAGTAAGGCTGACCCTTCCTTATTTATTTTGCAAACTCACAAAGGCAAAATATTTCTCTTGTTATATGTGGATGATATTATTGTTATAGGAAGTAATCCATCTCATGTTTCAGCGTTGGTTCTCTAACTTGGGAAGGAGTTTGCTATGAAAGATCTTGGTCCTTTACACTTCTTTCTAGGAGTTGAGGTGAAGTATTTCGAAGGAGGAATTAACTTAAATCAAAGCAAGTATGTTGTTGAATTGCTGGCCAAGACAGAGATGACTTTGTCAAAGGTTGTAGCCACTCATTTGGCTCAGAAGCATGGTTTGCATGAAGCTGTGGGAAGTCTTGTTGATGCCTCCTTGTACCGAATGATAGTAGGGAGCCTTCAATATTTGACCCTCACAAGACCTGATATCACTCATGTTGTGAATTTAGCAAGCCAGTTTATGCAAAGCCCAAACATTGAACATCTTCAAGGGGTAAAAAGGATTCTCAGGTACATCAAAGGTACTCTACACTTTGGACTCAGAATTATTTCACAGTCTCCATGTAGGTTGTATGGCTACTCAGATGCTGATTAGGAAGGTTGTACCACCACTAGGAGATCAAATACATACTATAGCATTAACCTAGGTGCAAATTGTATCTCTTGGACCTCCAAAAAATAGACCACAGTAGCCCGATCAAGTGTTGAAGCTGAGTATAGAACACTAGCCTCAACTGCTGCCAAAATGACTTGGATTTTGTATCTTTTTCATGACCTTGGAGTGTTCCTTCGATCTGTTCCTATGTTGTACTGTGATAACATGAGTGCCTTGTACATGACGGTTAATCCAGTTATGCATGCTCGAACCAAACATATTGAAATGGACTATCATTTTGTTCGTGAGAAAGGGGCCAGGGGACAACTTCTTACTCAGTTTGTTAAGTCTAAGGATCAGCTAGCTGACATTCATACCAAAGCCTTAACAAAACATGTTTTCTCTAGTTTTCGCAGCTAGCTAGGAGTTACAGTTCCTCCACTCACTAGCTTGAGGGGAAGTGTTGAAGAAAGCCTGAAGACTGATGGAAATGTAGAAGGAACAGGTCCATCGAAGCAGGCTGACGAGTTAGAGTTAGAGTCATAGTAGGACTATACAACCAAATCCTAAGTTATGTACGACTAAGCTACTGTATATTGTAGGAGTCGACTAGGATAAGGTATTTGAGTTATAATACAATATTACTCATGTAAATAATTGTGTTGTAGTAGGTTTTCTAGTATAACTAGAATATGACTCTTCTCCTATATAAGGAGATTGTAACTCAATATTATAATCATCAATACAATCCTTGATTTCTCCATACTTACGTGAGATTTCTACATTATTAATTTATAATATTAATGGGACCATGTATTTGTATACGGGTCTTCTAAAAATATTTTATCGAAATGAGTGATTTTTTCCATTGTCCCAAGTTGGGATCGGAAGAAAATATTATCTTAAAGAAATTATTAATTTAGTGAGATTTTAATGTATATGCATATATTATCAAAGATCTTCTGAAATAAAGAGAAGATAAAAACAAACATATATATTATTCCTTTTAAATGATATTACAATTGTGGTGAGTTTTTCTTTTATGAATCTTTGTTAGTTTTTGACTCCTAATTTTATTTTAGAAAAGTTTGTTGAATCTTGTGGGATATATTAATATTAGGTGAATTATCCTTAATGATAGTGATTTTTGACATGCCTCAAGTTGTAAAGAATTCCCTACATGAGTTCATGATGAAGTATATATTTTCCATAAGATTTCCGACAATTATTACCTATTAAACTTAGGTTTTAAAAGTAAATATAACAACTTTTTAATTACTTGATTAATTCCCTTGATAAACTTTATCTCATTAAATATTGTAACATACCAATGAACTAGGTTTTGATCTATTATACAAGTTACAACTATGGTCCTAACCTTACGTAATGAGGTATAAAGAGTGTTATTTATTTTTACAGTATTTTGACTCATGACATAGTACCTATCTATCAGTCTACTTTAAATTTAAAAGCACGAAGGTATTTAAGGTTATTAATTAAGTTTTTTTATTTTTTATTAAAAAAACTCTACAGTAGATAAAATTGTTATTTATTATTTTTCTCAAATTATTTAATTCCATTAGGTTAATGATTTCATTTTTGTTGGCATCCAATTTTGTCCTACCTCTTCTTTAATCGATAAATTAATATTTTAAAAAAATCATATTATTATTTTGTTAAAAGTACTATTTTATCGATAGATTAATATTTATTAATTTAAAGAGTGTTTTGAGATTCAAGAAAGGTTAATTTTGATCACATCAAAATAGTGAATCTTACTATTCCTTCCATTTCAAATTAATTGAATTATTGAGATATTCTTTAAGAAAAGAAGATTAAGACATAAATTAGGCTTGACTTTCCATTTTTACATTTATTAATTATTGTCAAATTAATGATTAAAATAACTAAACATTAATTAATAACTAATTTCACTACTAACTAATGAAGGATAAAATTGGAAGAACATTCTAAAAATATTCTTGAAAATTGAACAATTAAGTTAATTTGAAAAATGAAATAAGTCTCAACAATTTAATTAATTTGAAATATAGGGAGTAATTTATGGAAAAAATTTATGGTGATTGAGGCACAACCAACAATAGTTGTATGAGGTGGAATTGTTAAATAATATGTTCCTAAGCCTTGTATAAACAAGAAAAGTAAGGCTGAACAAGTTTCAAGATGTTCAAAAAAGAAAAAAGTTGTAGTTGAAGAACCCAAGTATGACTCGAATTCTGATACGATGGATGAAATCGACAACTATGAGAAGAGTAGTGCCCAAGCTACTGATGAGGTTGAGTCTAGTGAAGAGAACAGTGAAACTGGAGACGAGGAGACTAATAGAGATAGTTGAGATACTGGAGGTGAGGATGATGATCCTCTGTGCTTGCCAACTTGTGCAAGAGAAATCTCTGGTAAGTCCTATAATCTCACTACATGGATGGATGAGTTAGGATCTTTTCCAGCGAAAATTTCTGTTAGAGCAAGAATGACTCTTTTTCAAGATTTTAGAAATGTTTTACTTCAAGAAAAAATTTATAATGACTTTAAAGGTACTTGTTTTGGTCATTTAAGGCATATTCCAGAATATTACAAGTTCAATGGACAGATGGTCCATTACATGTTGTTGCATCGTGTCAAAAATGATAAAAATAAATTACATGAGATGTGGTTGTGTGAATGATAAGTCTGCTTGTTTTGGCTTAAAAGAGTTTGCATTGATTATGGGGCTGAATTGCTCAGCATACCCCCGTGATGCAAAAATGAAAAAAAGTGCTTCAGAAAGGTGAGAAATTTTACTATAAAGTAACCAGGAATAAGAATATCAGTGGTTCAAAGTTGTTGAGTTTGATTAAGGGTACCAGATTGAATAAGGAGCAGAAGTTGAAATGCTCTTTAGTTTGGTTTGTCCACTCAATGTTGCTTGCCCACGATCGATCTAAGATTGTGGATTCAAACCACATTAAGAAGGTCGATGATTTAAATTTTTTAAAAGAGTTATCTGTAGGGCTAAGAGTGTTTTGATTTCACACAGAAGTATTTGAAGAACAAAATTAATTTGAAGAAATAAAGTGAAGTGTACAAGGAAAGAGGGAATGCATCGTATGCTTGTATGGCTTCCCCTGGGAATTTTTGGTAATTTTTATCAATTATGGACTTGATTAATATTAAACTCTTATATATTTATTAATTATTTGTTATTTTATTAATTTCAGGTTTGGATATATGAGGCTTTTCCTCATCTTGATAATTATGCAAGAAGTCATTGGATTCTCCTCTGCCAATTCCCCGTTTACTTAGATGGCACACGGCAAAGAGCGATAATATTGTCGAAGGTGATCCATTTAAGTACAAAGGGAGAAGTACAAAGTTATAAACTTATTTATTATTATCTAGTAATATTTGTAAATTAGTGAAGGTCTTGTACTATTTATATTTTTTTTTATAGGTTGTGCATCCATACATCATACCTACTGTCCGTGAGACCAAACAAAATTATATGGCAAAATTAAAGTCATATACGGACGAAGTGAAGGACACAATCATTGATGCCTTAAAGACTAGTTTGAAAGGTGTCATTGTCCTCACTTCTGCAGTAGGTAATGTGGAGGATGAGTATTCAAATGATCACAATCCTAATAATCCTTGTGAAAATTCAATACCAAGTACTTCTAAAGATGAAAGTATGTGTGAGCGTGTTGCATCCCTCGAGCAATCAATGGTGGAAATTGTTGCTTTTGTACGAGAGGAGAAATTGAGAAGAAATGAAAAAAAAAAAAAAAAAGGTAGATAAATTTATATATTAATTGTGTAAAATAATGTATTTGTATTAATGCTTAGTTAGTCACTGATCTTGCAATAGATGATGACAACTTTTCATCACCAACAATTGATGACAACATCCTTCCATTAGCTGTAGTCGATGATGATCTTGTTGCAGTTGATCCATACTTTGCTAAAGAAGTTGATGAAGAGATGGAGGAAGAGGAGATGAAAGAAGAAGGACACAACAAGATGAGGAGAAAATGACAGAAAAAAAAAAAGAGAAGATGGAAGAGAACAATGAAGAAAAAGAAGAGGAGAAACTACAAGAAAAGAAAGAAGAAGAAAGTGAAGAGGAGAATCTGGAAGAGAAGAAAAATGAAGAAAATGAAGCAAGTGGAGAAGAAGAGAAAGAACAACAAGAGGAGAAGATAACAAAGAATAAAGAAAAGGAAAAGTTGGAAGAAGAAAGCTTGGCCACTGAAGTGGAAATAGACGTGATGGGTATTGTGATGGAGCTTAATGGTTAGGTTGGTGGTGATGAGTAAGGGCAGTTGTGGTTTTTATGATGGTTATTCCCTGGTGTTTTAAGACAATTTTTGAAGTTGTTCGTGTTTTATGACAATTGGTTTTTGTGATAGTTGGGTTTTCCCGGGTTTGAAGACAATTGTTTTTTTTATATGGTTTTTAAAGACAATAGGTTTTTGATAAGTTGGTTTTTAAGAACATGGTTAAAGTGGTTTGTCGTTTTGCTGTTTTTGACGATAAAAATGTACATATGACAGTGTATATTTTATTATGAAGGGTTTTTAGATTTCTTATTAATCTATGTCTTAATAAACTTGTATGTCTAATACTATAAATTGTTAGCACTGTTGATCTATAACATTATCGATCAAAAAGATATAACAGTGCAATAAATAGAGAGAAATACTTTATTTATTCAGCACTACATTCTTGTTACACATTTGTTACACATTTTCAAAAAGCAAACACCAAAAATAAACCACACAATATTGCTTTTAAGGATTTTTCTTTTTCTTCTGCCAAAATCAACCTTTCTTTTAGTTGATCTCTATATATTTCAGCATCTTTTAGCAATACTTTCAAGTGATTCCTCTGCTCTTCGGCCTCTTTAAAGAAAGTCATTAGCAGATCCCTGTTTTCTTCGTATTCCCGTAGCTTTGTTAATAATTCAAATTTGGCAACAACTTGAAAATTTGATGGGCTACTCGTTGATGATTCATTTTCAAGCCACCTAAAAAATGAGCTTATGTCAACTGCACAATTAAAGAATTGTCGACATGGATTTGTATCGATGTGTGACGTCCTCAACGTAGCTGGATTACCACAATGACAATTGTAAGACTTTTTTGCTTTGAATGTTTGAGATGTTTGAAACATTGTAAAAATGGAGGTTTTTGAGTTGTTTATGAGGAATTGCCTTCCTTTTATACTAAAAAATAAGCAGATGTTACCATAAAAAATGTGGAATTTGAACTTTTGTTACCATTGTAAAATTTGTATATGTAAATATGTAGTGGTTGTCAAAATATATATACCTCTTAAACAATCGATGCATAACTATGTGTGTGGTGTGTGTATGATCATTAAGATTTACACTCTGACATTAGTAAGGTATATTCGGGTTTATATCTATGTTAAAGCATTGTTGATACTATAGGTACTAGAATATGACACTTATATATAGATCAAAATTAGTAGGATTTAAAAAAGACAACAATTAATTAATAATAAATTATATTTTTAAAATTTATCCAATTAAATAAGTTTAAACAAGACATATGATCATTTAAGAGTCCACATAAATTGGGTGTGGTGATTAGAGATGTATGAGGAAGAGTTATGGTTATACAATCAACACAAATCTGGTTCATCGACCACAATCTCCTTCAATTTCTCAAAGAAAAATGTCCAAGATGCATCATTCTCTTTGTCCACGACACAAAAAATCGGATAAACATGATTCTCCGTATCTTGTGCAACAACGCTCAACAACACGCCCTCATATTTACCATGTAAATGAGTGTCATCAACCGCAATTACCTTTCTCATATGGGAAAATCCCTTAATGCAAGCACCAAAGGCCAAGAAATAGTACATGAACCTATGACTATCCTCGTTTACCATGAGACAGTAACTAGAACCAATATTAAGTGTCTCGAACATGTAAGAAAAAGCCGGTAAGCATGAATATCCGTTCTCCGCTGTCCCTCAGACCATTTCCTTAGCAACCACACCAACCTTCCAACATTTCCAATAGCTTGGACTACAATGAAAAGAATTAAACATAGCTCTTTGAATCTCTTTAACATTTGGACCCTTGCCAGCACGATACATATTTACACAAAGTGAAGCAATCACTTTGATTAAAATTTTTCTATGGCTACTGTTGGCATGTTCAATGCCACAACTATGTTCGCCAATGTACTTATAGATATGAAATCTATCTGAACACTCATATTTCCCCACCCGCAACATCCATGCATAATTGCGAGATACACACTTCACCTTTAAGTATTTAGTACAACTCTTCACAGTAGCAAAATCAAAAGACTTTTTTGCCGTCGCTTCGGCTAATAACAATTGCAACTCATTCTAGTTACTAAAAGTTTGGTTTATACATAAATTAGTTCATCGGAGAAGGAATGATTGGATTGTGATCCCAATTCCTTTTGTACTTGCATTTCTTCACAACATTCGAGTTTGGGATCTTTCGCATCTACCGGCTGATTTTTCACATTAGTTGGATCATCATGTATATTCATTGAATGATCACCCAAGCTCTCATTTGAATTATCACCCAAGTTCTCCTTTGAATGATCACCCAATCTTTCATTTCCAATCGAATCATTGTCACCGTTAAATGAATGTGTTGGCTCAATTGGAGGCCTCGCATTGATGTTTATCCTCAATGTAGGCCTAGAGCCATCAATACCAATATCTAACATGTACAAGCTCGCGTGCCTATTATTTTTTTATGAATGTGGGATGTATTTTTCCCCTCCCATTCATTTGATAGCTAATCACCTAGTCATTTGGCTCGCAAGTTAACTCACCGGCCTCAATTACGCTTGCAATCATATCGTCATATGAACCATTGCGACGCAACGCAATGGGCACTGTCGTCTTACTAAAATATTTCCAATACCAGCTTTTGGGAGTCCCCTCCCATACTCCCATATAATCACCACCAGCAACAACAAATTCAGTTACTGCCATTATCAACTACAAAGATATATACTAGATTACAATATCAGTCGTTAACAATCGATGAAGTCTGATATCCGTAAGAAACGCGACTGAATGAGATCGTGGTTCAAAATGCAGGTCCTGCAATGATGAAACAGATCTTTAATGCTTTTAAACTACTAAAATGTATCCATAATGAGTTATCAAGTGATTATTATGGAAGATTTCTCAAATTTCTAAAATGGCGGGAAAATCATTTTGAAGATTGGTTTTTGAAAGAAAATGGAGTAAAAATAAAGATGGAGTAGGAGATGATGATGATATTACCTTGAAAATGGATATTTTGGCCAGAAAACTCGTTGGAATCGTCACTTTCGACAGCAGCGAAAATGAGCTGCTCTCTTCTTTCCCATTTGGTTTTTTTCTTTGTTTTTAATATAACTTTTAAAAAATGCAAATACATGGAGTATATATTATTCCAAATTAGTTGAAAAAGAAGGGGGATCATAGTGGAGATATGGAAACTTAGTGAGGTCATTTGTATATGCCAATTAGGGCACATGGATGATGTCATTAATAGCGGCTATACCACAAATTGTTCAAGTCTTTTGTCTTAATGTTCAATTAAGTTTGGAGAGTGACTATTTTGCCAACTCTCCCTAGTTTTTCAGTACCTGTTTTGCACGTGTATAGCCCCATTAAATAATACGATATGAAGTTGAGATAAGTGTAGATTCAAAATAATTGTACTAACATTTCAGTTGCTCTGTTATCAAAACTCTAGTTGATAATATTGATATATCTCCTAAAAGTAAGCTATACAACTTCCTATGAAGAAATTATAAATAAAAACTAAATTCTATACGTATTATATTTTGCTTTTCTAAAAGAGACAAGAGATTAGAGAATCAAATGGTTTGAAAAAAATTTAAGTATAAATCTATTGATAAGATCACCTGAACAAAATGAAAACAAAACAATTTTCAATATCTATGCAAAACACTGCAAAAATTACTTGAAATATAGGTTGTAAAACTAACCTGGTGACCGTCAAAAAAATGAGGAAAAAAACTATAATTTTTTTAAGGAACAATGCATACGTTAATAAAACTTCTCATACATATTATATATTTTTTGAAAGAACGTAAAAACATGATATTAGTAAAAAAAAATCAAATTTCATACAAAGTAACTGTCAAAAATAATAAATACAAAACAAAAATGGAATAATTTTTTTTAATATCCACGTAAGATCATACAAGAATTACATAACAAAATATGAGCTGCGCACAATTAATTTAGTTATTGTATTGAATGAAAAAGAATAAAATTAATTTATTGTTCTCAGGGAGCAACGATGTATTTTACTTCGAATAATCAGGTAAATTTAGTGAAATTGATTATCAAAGAAGTAAATAGATTAACCTAATTGTGACATAGCATTTTAGCTTCTAAGTCGCAAGAGCTCTTCTTTTTCTTCTCGAATTTCACGCTTATTTTCTTCTCGAATTTCACGCTTATTTTCTTCTCCTCTAGCTACTTGGTAATACACTTTTCTGCCTTCGTAATGTTGTGTTAAGTATCACTATTTATAGGATAAAATTACGTAACACGAAGAATTGTTATGTATATAATATTGGGCATTTGGTAGAGTATATAAGAATATTGAATAATGTTAAATAGAGTTATGCTTGAATTAATTATACATAGAATATTTTTATGCATTGTTTGGTTTGATGCATTAAAAATAACATGTATTGCATAAAAAATATTATTTACAAAGACATCCTCCACTATTACGGTGGAAAAGATGTAAAAAAAAGTTTTGAAGGACAATTGAGTCTTTTATCATGCTAATGCATGCATTAAAACAATCGCATTGCTAATACGTAGAAAACCATGATATTAACAATGCACACCTTAATACACAATAAAGTGCATAACTAATGCAAGTATTAGTTATGCATAGGATGAAAAAGAGTGTTAAATAAGGTACGAGTAATACACGAAGTTAATGCATGCATTGTTTCTTTCTAATTTACTCTACCAAACGATACCTCATTTGAGATCATGGATGAAAAGTGAGAGTAAAAATCATATAGAACATAATCTAACTTTTATCTAAATTTGTCGATGATAATATAATTTTTTTTTATCCACATTGAATGTGGTGCAACAATCCACCACTAATCTTACAATAGCTTTGTTCACCAACTAAACTACCCTTATTGACTATTTGGGACCTTTTCTCTAATTTATCCTTAGTTGTCTACTGTAGTTTGAAACTTTGATTTTCATTTTCTCATTTGCTACTGAGAATTAGCATTAACTTACTTAGCCAACCGGAAGTATGACAGAAATCCTATACACTCTTGCAGCTGAAATCTTGATGAAGTTGGGTTCCCTAGCAGCCCAAGAGCTTGGATCATTATGGGGCCTTAAAGATGATCTTTCCAAGCTCAGAGATACAGTTTCTGCCATGGAAGCAGTATTTCTTGACGTAGAGGAGAAGCAAGGGGAAAGCCGTGAGGTCGAAAATTGGGTCCGGAAGCTCAGAGCTGTGTTTTTCGAGGTTGATGATTTGTTGGATGACTTCTACACAGAGATTACTCGGCGCAATTTGCTGATACAGAAAACCCCATCAAAGAAAATATCTATTTTCTTCTCGAAATCAAATCCTGTTCTGTATAGTCTTGAGATCCATCAGCGTCTCAAGGTTATTAGAAGGAAACTTGAAGCAATTGAGAAAGACAAGCATATGTTGCACCTTGTTGAAAAGCAAGTAGTTGATTTTGAGCTTCCAGATAGGGAGACTCATTCCTTTGTGAATGTTGACGAGGTAATCGGAAGGGAAGATGAGAAAAGGGTAATCGTCGATCGTCTACTAGATGTTCGAGAAAATGTTTGTGTGGTTCCTATAGTTGGTATTGGGGGACTTGGCAAAACAACACTTGCACAACTGGTTTATAATGAGGACAGGGTTAAGAAACATTTTGATCTGAGAATTTGGGTGTTCGTTTCGCATATTTTTAATGTGAAACTCATTGTGGAAAAGATGATAGAATCTATCACTGGTATGAAACCTCAAAGCCTCCATTTTGACAGGTTGCAAGACCAACTTAGAAAGGAAATTGATGGTAAGAAGTACCTCCTTGTTTTGGATGATATGTGGAATGAAAATCGCGAAACTTGATTGAAATTGCAGGATCTTTTGATTGGTGGTGCTAGAGGGAGTAAAGTATTGGTGACCACTCGATCAGGATTAGTTGCAGCAGCTATGGGTACTGCTCCACCATGTAATCTAAAAGGTCTGCGTGAAGACATGTCTTGGTCCCTGTTTAGTAAATTAGCATTTAAGACCGGCGAAGAAATAAATTCATCTCTAGTGGCAATTGGAAAGGAAATACTGAGAAAATGTGCTGGTGTTCCTTTGGCAATAAGGATCTTAGGGAGCTTTTTGTATTATAAAGAGACTGAAGCTGAATGGTTGTATGTCAAAAATCATCAACTCACAGATATGGCGGAAAGTGCAGACATTGAAATTTTGCCAATTCTAAAGTTGAGTTATGATAATCTTCCTATACACTTGAAGCATTGTTTCAGGTATTGTTCAATATTCCAAAAGAATCAGACCATTAGCAAGAAAACCTTGATTCAGTTATGGATAGCCCAAGGTTTTATCAGATCAAATGATGAGGAAAATGAATGTCAAGAGGATGTTGGAGAACGTTACTTCATGGGTCTACTGAGAAGGTCCTTTTTTCAGGATGTTAAAGTGCATAGGTTGGGCGATATCATCAGCTGCAAAATGCATGATCTGATTCATGACCTAGCAAAAATGGTTGCAGAGAATGAGACTTTGATGCTAACTTCTGCAGGAAATAAATCTAGTGTTAATATTTGCCATTTGTCAGTTGGTCCTGTTCACGATTCAGCATGGGAGCTCCCTCACTCCTTGCTCAAAGAAAAAAATTTACGCACGTTTTTTATGCCAATTACATCAAGGGAATCGGGAAAATTTATTTGGTCAAATTTTTTTTTGAAACAAAGTAAATCAGTTGTGGATGCAGTTATATCGAATTTCCGGAGCCTAAAAGTATTGGATCTACATGGCTTGGGAATCAATGAAGTGCCAGGTTCTGTGAGCATGTTGAAGCATCTAAGGTACATCGACCTATCTGAGAATAATTTTGTGAAACTTCCAAAATCAATGAGCAAACTGCTGAATTTACAAACTCTGAAGCTGTCTTATTGTTTTGATCCTTGTGAACTGCCGGAAAATATTCACAAAATGGTAAACATCCGACATCTAGAGCTTGATGGTTGTTTGAATTTGTCCAAAATGCCATGTGGGATTGGACAATTAACTGCTCTTAGGACTTTATCACAGTTTGTGATAGGTCAAGAAACCTCTACGAGTTCTAAAGTCAATGCAGTGTTAACCGACTTGAATGGTCTTGTCAAGCTAGGAGGAAAATTAACACTTAGAAATTTGGGCTGCATAGAGTGTTTATGTCTTAAAATTGATGATACTGTTTTGAAGAACAAGGAATACTTGCGATCACTGAGATTAGAATGGACAGACGAAGCCGTCAGTGATGAATATGATGAGCTGTTATTGGAAGGCCTTCAGCCGCATGAAAATTTGAAGGTACTTTTCATAGAAAGATACGGAGGTCAAAGTTTCCCGAAATGGATGATGGTTGGCTTGCACTCATCACTACCAAAGTTAACAAAACTTACTCTGAAGAATCTGAAAGTATGCAAAAGTCTTCCACCATTTGGGTGTCTTCCTTCTCTCCAATCCCTTAAACTTGAAAATTTGACCTTGCTAGAGTACATTGAACATACTTCCTATGATGGATCTCAATTTGGAATGGAGCTACAAAAAGGATCTGCAATGTATTTCCCATCGTTGAAAGAATTGAAACTCTGTAACTTGCCTTGCTTGAAAGGATGGTGGAAAAAAGAAGTAATGGCTGGTAGTGAATCATCGTCATTTCCTGACCGGCTCCTACTTTCATCATTTCCTTCACTCTCCAAGCTGACCATCCAAGATTGCCTTATGCTTGAGTTCATGCCAATTAATCCACGTCTCGAGGAATTGAACTTGATCAGAGTTAGCAATAAACTTTTGCAACAACTAATGATGCTTCTGGAAACAACATTGTCTGCAAATTGTTCATCTTTCCTTGCTCTCTCAAAATTGAAATCATTGTACATTCTTGATGTGAGAGAGTTATTCCTTTTACCAGAGGGATTGCAAAATTTGAGTCGGCTTGACCACTTGGAAATCAATGGTTGTCCTAACCTATTGAGTTTGCCAATAGAAGGAATGCGAGCACTGAATATGCTCCGGTTTCTGCATGTTCATGACTGTGGGTTAACTTCTTTATTTCAAGCTATAAAGCATCTCTATGCTCTTGAAACACTAGTGATTAGCTCCTGCAAAGAGATGAATTTATCAACTGACAATGATCAGGAATATCTGCAATTTGAAGGTCTAAATAGCCTACATACAGTATACATCCAAGAGATACCGAAATTGGTTCATCTTCCAGTGTGGCTTCAGTATCTTACTTCTTTGCGGGCGTTGCATATAGAGAAGTGTTATAGTTTACTGGACCTACCTGACTGGATCAGTGATCTAAAATCGCTTCATGCGCTTTTCATCTACAAGTGCCCAAAATGGACATCAATTCCTGCAGGAATGGTTCACCTTACTTCCCTTGAAGAACTCCGAATTCTCATGTGCCCTAATCTCTGGACATGCTGTCAAAACGAACAAGGAGAGGACTGGCCTAAAATAGCTCATATTCCAAAAGTCATTGTGAAGTGAGGCTAAGATGTGCATATTGTTGTGCTACCATCTTAGATGCAGTAAATGCTTGAAGTTTACATGGTAATCTTTATTCTTTTCAATAATATACATATATTTTTTGTTTCCTGTCTCATATCTATTTTATGTCAACAACCTTTGTTTGCCAATGATATCCATGCTTGTTGTATCAATGGTTTTTCATTTGGATCTCCAGAAAGACTCAAGACATTTGCTATTGTGTGTTAAATAGATTGCATTGGAAAATGATGCTCTTTTTGCATCCATGAGTGTGACCTAGTTGTAAATAAATTGGGTTGAAAACCATATGGTCTCAAATTCAAATCCCAGTGGAGGCAAAAACACTAGGTGATTTCTTCCAATCTATCCAAGCCTCGGAGGATAGAGTGACCCGATACCTATGCTTGTGGGAGGTAGCAGGTATCCCTTGGAATTAGTTCAGGTGTGCATAAGCTGGCATAGATACCACAATTATAAAAGAATATTTCTCTCTCCTATACTCTATACTTCATTGGTGGAAAATTAGGCCATGGACCAATTTTCTATTTATAATGATACTGCTTTTACTGGTTTCACAGTGTAAACAGTGAATTGATTCCAATATATGTAGATTTTAAAGATTATCTGGCTTATAAAAAGGTAGAAAGTTAGCGCATTAGCAAGAAATTACCATAAAACTTTAAGCATTATGTTTCCTTTGTTTTGTGAGATCTTGCATTTTTAATGTGGCTATCTTTTTGACTTAATGTTTTCTCAATCATTTTGCAGGTTATTTTAGTCACCTTTGTGGTGGAAAAAAAGGCAGCGAGTTGTAGATATTTGATCTTATTCTATTTGTCAGGTGATACACATAACTGTGAAGGCTCTTTTTAAGTTCTGCTGTCGCTTGATATTGTGGTCAACTATTATTTTCAGTATAAGCTGATATTTTAAAGGGTATTTCTTGGTGATTATTGTGCTGATCCCTTGTGACAGAAGTAACTCATGGGTTATACTATATCTTAGTTTGATTGCGATGATATTTTTATCGCAATTGGATTTACTTAAAACCATTGCAAGAATTGATTGATAAACTTTTGTTACATTAATTATGTGAACATATTACTTTGCAAATCAAAGTTTTTCCATCCTGATTATACAATTCCAGTTAGTCTCATTGGTTATTTTCTTTTATTGCACTGTAAGCAAAAGTTTTTAACCATTATTCATTTGGCTCGTGACAGGTTATGGTTTTAAGAAGAAATTTTACCCTGAAGTGAGGTCTGAAATGGGGAGGATACTGGAGATAATGAACAGGCAGGGGGACAAATCTCATAGCATTGTGCAGTACTGTCTCGTAATGGACACACTTACACTGTCAGAAATCGTTCTTGTTCATTGAAGAAAAGTGAAACATTTGTGGAAAGGGTATCAAGGAAATTGATAAGATCTTTGTGTGCCTCTGGTGCAATGCATTGAGACTTGGGTCACTGAGGACATGGTTGAAGATATATAATGACTCATGGAGATCTGTTACTGTGCTCTATGCTATACAAGGTGATCATTTTTTGGTCCGACTCTATGGAATTTATCATTCATAGATTAGAAGACAGGCCAACAAACTCGGAAAGATGGCAAATGTTTTGATCAGAAAGGTATACCTTATTCATCTGTGATAGTTATCTTTCACTTCTTTGAAGAGAACTTATGAACATTCAAGAAAAGTTTTTCATAATTAGGAGCGCATCTCATCATATATTATCTGTTCTTTTCAAGTTCTATTTTTGCATCAGAAATGTACATTTTTCCCAGTCTGTGTTTCACCAGCAGGATACAAATAGTCTCTCTGCTGTATCTTTACGTCAATCTTCATTGTGTTCACTTATCATTACATCAATTAATCTTTTCCCTTTCCTACATGTTCAGGTGTTTTTGAGTGAACTAAGAAAAGTTCAGATATGTGAAGTTTTTAATAAATACAATTTTGTTTCCTCAAATGTTCTTGTAATGGGAAAGTTATTGTCCTTTTAGCTTGGCTACTGAGAAAAGTAGTTTTTGTTTTAAAAGTGAAAAATGATAATTTGAAATTGGAGTTGTTTCTGAATTTGTGAGTAATTTGGAGGGATTTTTGGTATTTTTCAAATTACTGAAGTTGCAGAATTTTATGGCCAAACGTGATCTCCGGAAAAAAAGTACCAAAATTTCATGGCCAAATGCCCCCTAACATATAAACAACAGCAATAGGTGCATGATAGATTGAGGCGTACATCTCAACTAAAATTTTTCTATCAGAACCATTAGTCCATTACCACTCACTGTCTCATTTGTTTCCTTCTAGAGTTTTGGTTGAGGTGAAGCCAAATTTGTAACTGAAATGCATGCTTTTAGTATTTCACCAAAAGAGAAGCAAATAAATATTTAAATTTATTTATTTATTTAGGAGTTATTTTATCATGTCAAATTTTATTTAATGAAAAATTTAGTTGAGTGATTTTATTGATACAAAGGCCTAAATTGAGTGATTTTATTGATGCAAAATAAATTTCAATGACTATATTAAAGAAATTCTTAAAGTTGAGTGAACTTTTGAGATATTATCATATCTTTAGTTTAACATTATAAAATTTAAAAGTTTTTTTTTACTTTTTTAAACTCCGTGTTAAGTTCAAACATGATAATCAAATTGAAAGGAATGAAGAGGGGAATATGACAACCATTTTGATATACAACTCGAGCCTTAATGCAGCTACACGAGATGAGTATTATATATCAAGGCTTTTGGATATTTTTTTATTTGATTTAGCATTAAGATATAATAAGACATAAATTCTGATTTGTTTAATGTTAATTGTTAAGGGGACATACTAGTTTATTTTTGCCTCCTAATTTATATTTTTGTATTATAATATAATATAAGTTATGTATTACAAGACATAACAAGTTATGCCGCTTATTCCTACAATATTTGTGTCGTTGGAGAAATAAGTTCAATTCAAGGTAAAAAAAAATTAAAAACTTATTAAACACTACATAACTTATGTTGGTAACATAATTCCTACAGAACTTATGACAGACAAGGTAAAAATTCTCTATGCTTATGTTTAACGAAATTAGGTCATAGATAAGGATACTTTGTCTCACAAATTTTCATTAAATGTGCAGTAGTAGTAACAAAAATTAAAAGCTATCTTATTTGAGGGCAAAAATTAAAGATTACAAACCCCCCACCCCAAAAAAAAAAAAATTAAGAGCATTCTATGCTAGAATTGGGCTCCCAAAAATCTTGAGGAACAAGAATCTATAATATATCAACTAACTTGTGAAATAATCCGACTGTAACATTGTTTTGTCATAGAAAATAGAAATGATTTACAAGTTCATTGTCAGTCGCAAAGTGCGGTCCACAGTCCACTCATAAAAGAATTTAATTGATGATACTAACAAGAACATTTAAATTAAGGTCGAATTTCACGGATTCAACTTATAATCAGTTTTTTTCTTTGCTTATAAACATGTACATATGCATACAACAACAACAACACTCATATCTCAATCCCAAACAAATTGGGATATAATTATATATAAGATAAATATTATGTATGCATATGAAAAGGATTAAAACAAATTAACTTTGAAATCGATAAACTCTAGATCTTGCTATTCTGATCGAATCAACGAAGATTTATTGCATAAATTATTTTAGTTTGTCTTGTGTGGAAGATAAGTTGTACAAATTCTCTACATCTTTAATAATTGCTAGTGGGCCGCTTACAATTGTCACTTCACCCAGGCTCTTAGATCGTTCTTGACTTTGATAATTAGTAGAACGACCTTTTTCCTCCTAGATAATTCTCCCAACATTAAAAATCATTTTTCCTTCGACCATATATAATTCTCCCAAAATTCGTAATCATTTCTGAAATCTAACACCACTTGTTCAGCAGCATCCTTTGGGAAATTACTAGTTGTCACTTCAATATTCTTCGATGGCAACACATCTACAAAATTGTGTTTTTGGTGAATCTGTTGGAAGATGATCGATCTTGAAAGGGGAATTTGCTTTTTCATTGAACAACACATCACCTGTCTTTTTTGTGTCTAATAACTTCTAAGGATGACTCCATGACAACATTGTGAATTCAACTAGATCGATTTTGTGTGTATATAATACTACTGATATTTGTGTTAGCACCAAATGCTTAATAAATTTATTTAGTTTAAGTCCAAACTCCAAGATTGTAGGGGAATAAAAAATCAATTCTACTTGGTAAATCTAGAGCATGTCAATCATTATTTGTCCGTTTATGGTATATTTGATTTGAATCACGTTGCTCTTGCTTTAGATAAACTAGTAGGAAATTTTCTCCTTCAATTAGTATTGACTCAAAAATTAATCTGCTCATCACCCAATATTATTTTATTTCAGAATGGAATTAATATAAAAAATTAGTTAATTTCAGAATGGAAAATTAAACAAAAATCTTAAAATGAACTTCTGATAGAGTACATGTGAGGAAATTATCAATTCAGAAAGCTGTCCGAAGCTATTACTACAGTCTACATGAGATAAGTATATATTATTCATCAACGTTTTTGGATATTTTAATTTGATTTAGCACTAAGAAATAATATGACATAAATTCTGATTTGTTTAATTTTTGTTAAGGGAGCATACTGCTTTATTTTCCCCCCCTGGACAATATTTTTTGTCCTTAGACATTAGTCTATTTTTTTTAATCATAATATAATATAAGTTATGTCTTACATTTCTATCACACTTGCGTCATTAGAGGCACAAGTTTAGTTCAGAACCCACAAGGCAAAAAATTTCTAAATTGATGCAGATCGAATTAGAATACTACACAACTTATGTTGGATATCTTATGACAAACAAAGCAAAAGTTCTCTATTAGTCACAAAGCGCGGCACATTTATAAACGAATTCAAAACAATATAAACTAATAAGTGACACTAACAAGCACATGAAAGTAAGACAGAATTTTGTGGCTTCAATTTATAATCACTGTTTGTTTTTTTTTTCAAATCATGTATATATGCATACAAAAATAACATTCATGTCTAAGCTCCAAACAAGTCAGAATTTGACTATATATATAGGACGAAAACTATGTATGCATATGATAAAAAAATTAACTTTAAAATTGATTAACTCTAGATCGTGACTATCCCGATCAAATCAAATAAGATTTTGTTGCATAAATTAATTGATCATGTCTATTGTGGAAGATATAAGTTGTAGACATCTTGACTTGAATTCATTACATCTTCAATGATTGCTGATGGGCCGCAACATAATTCTCCCAAAATCCATAATCATCTTTTACCTCCAAGCTTTGATAATTCTCCCAAAATCCATAGTCATCTCCAGAATCTAACACCACTTGTTCAGCAGCCACAGCCGCCTTTCGGAAACTACTAGTTGTCACTTGAACATTCTTCGAATTGATTTTTGGTGAATTCTTTCGAAGGGGATTCGACTTTTTGTTGATCAGTGCATCATCTGACTTTTTTATGCCCAACACCTTCTAGAGATGGCTTCATGACAATTGTTTTATGAATTGCTATTTTATATATATGCATCTGACTACTAGGATTTGTGCTGGCACAAAAGCCTAATTAATTTTGTTTCCGTTTAAGTCCAAACTCCGAGATTGTAGAGAAATAAAAATTTAGTCTAAACTAAAGCATGTTAATTATTATTTGTCCGTTTATGGTATATTTTTGTATCACGCTGCTCTTATTAGAAATAATACATATATGCTCTTATATTCTCAAAGACGTTACAAGCCCATCTGATCATATAATGAATCACTCTCTCATTGGTTGAAAAGGTTACTCCCTGGATTTGAAGCAGGAAAAACAAGCATATTTCTGAGTCTTTTTAGTACTTCATCAGAAAATGCAGAATATATAAACTGACTTTCTAAATGCAAATGCTCTTAACATCACATCATGATGATACATTACCAGGCTTCTCCTCGTTTTCTGAGGGGACATTATTGGGTTCCTCTTCTGCGTTGGTACTCTCAGGTTGTTCAGTACTAGGAATTTCCCCATTTTCCTTCTTAGGTACGTCGCCATTTTCTGATATACTATTGGCCTCTGAATTACGAACTGGTTTTGGAAGTTCTCTGGAGGAAGAGGTTGCCAATAATCGGCTAATTCCGTCGAATAGAGTTTTGGCATCAGCTATAAGAGCAGCTCCACCCGGATAACAACGACCAAAACAAGTAACACAGTGTGGGAAAGCAACCTGGAAAGGTACATAATTTGTATATTTGAGTCAACTGGTGCAGTGCACAAATTAATTGTACATGAAGGTCAAACAAGTTCATATGATGCTACCTCAATAAATGCTCGACATAGTGATAGGAAAAGCAGAGACTCGTTTTCTCGAAGCATGCGAGTAGTGTTATATCTCAGTAAAGCATCAGAAACAGCCTGCAATCCTTTCGCCAGTTCTTGTGCAAGCACATGTTTTAAACTCAAGGGAGCACAAGGTCGTAATTCATTCATTGCCGCAGAGACACCTGCAAATTATGTACGGAGGATGCAAAAACAACTGGATTAGTGTACAAAGACTATATTTAGCAATTAGTTGAATCATAAACCGACAATATTCTTTCCCTTTTTTGAGCTTTAAACATAAAGCCAAAGATGGTTTGATCAGTGCAGAGGTCAATAATTCTTAGTAGTTGGTGAAGCTATTGTCTTAAAGATGCCAAATTACAGTGGCCAAACTGGCTTTCTTTTGTTCGTTTTTTATTGGTGCTGATGGACCCGTGAATAGTGAGTATGGAAGGAAAAAACCTTCAGTGGAATTGGAACCTGACACTACTTGATGCAGGGTGGTGTTGAAACCATTAGTCATGACAGTATCAGCTCATCAGTAAATTGATCAAGATAACAATTCATAAAATATGCCTTGCAAATGATCCCGTGATAAATAAAGCTCAATTTTCACCCTATATCAAAGACTCGGATTTACACACCTGTAGGTGGTAGCACTCGATGAAGATATATTCACCCAAATTAGAGATGCTTAGATAAAGTTCTCAATTACGAGATAATCAGAACACAAAATCTAGCAACCATAGTATTTTATTTTTATTTTTAAAAAGGCTTAAAAATCTATTTTTAACAAGATAAAACAGGGAGAACTCCACACAAGTTACAGAAAAATGGGCATATCTCTAAGATCCTTTGTTCTTTGTTTATTCATTGAAAAAAAATCCAATGAATGAACTTGCAGGATTCTAAAAGAAGCTTTCCTTTGCTTGGTACGAGACCACAGGCAGAGTCGCAGACATTTAAGTATTTCTAATGACCAACTAGTATCCATAACATCCATAACATCCATCCTTTGGTACTTGTCCTTTTCTTGGTGTGTTAACAGTTGCAGGCAATGAACAAAAGGGAACATTTGCAAAAGGTGCTTACTTAAGTAGTGAAGTGAGCTTGTAACGTACCATTAACAAAGACAGCCAGAGGTGGGTGCTCCATTAGACTTGAGGGAGGAGTAACATCTTCATGACTTTCTTCACTCAAACTGCTGGTAGGAAAGCCAACTGCTGGTAATGGAACCCAGCGATGAGAATCGAGGACCAACTGGAATCAAGTAAAGTATGCATATTACCAATTCTGAGTGAAGAATGATAGGCTGCTTACTTCAAAAGATAACTTTAGATAAAAGTGTTCCCATTTAGGTTGACTGTGCTAGGTATAAGAGTTCTAACATTGGTCTAAAATATATACCTGGAAATTCTCAACAGCTGCATTCATGTTCTTCGAAAACAGATTTAGGACCGCCCTGCATAAGTAATCAGAAAATGAAATGCACAAAAGAACTAGCTTAGTGACCAATTTTAAGATTCCAGAATCACAAAGAACCAATCAGGTATGTACTCTTCAAAAAGAGGGGGAAGCAAGCCACGGAAGTCCAATCCAACCCAACCAAGCCCCATAGCACAATACTGTCAACAGAAAAAGAAAAAAGCATCAATAAGTGAATAAAACCCAAAGCTTGATTTAACACGTGAATAAGTATATAACAAATGCAACAATAGAAACAACTATTGCAAGTCTAAGAAACAAGCAATAACTATCTCGCCAATGCATCAAAGCAAGTACGAGCCCCTTATAGATGAAAAAAACTTGCCTAAGCCTGATTCCTGATGGCTTCAAATCATACCTGTATTCACCTAAACTTGTAGGTAATAACCAGCAAAGAACTGATGGTTAGTGATCCCTCTTCAACCCCACCCCCACCCAAATAAAAATCCTCCAAAAGAGGTGGGGACACACTCCCCTAGTCACAATTTCAACGACAATCTTTCCTTCAGATATTGTTTGACACAATTCTCAAAATAATACAATTCTATAGAAGTTTAACAATTTTCAAGAACTAAAATCTCATATAGTATGCAAATTCTAAATTTTGGTGCTATTCGTACTTTCTTCTAGTCCCTCTGTCCCGGACAATTTATATGATTCGCTTTCCCTTTTAGTCAGTTCCAAAAAGAACGATATAAGTTTCAAAAGTCGTTCTTTCATTCTTAAACTCTGTGCCAAGTCAACATCACATAAATTGGGAGGGGGGGAATATTACTAATAAAATATAATGGCCATATTATATCGTAAATTGCATGTCAGTCAAATGAAATCACATCAAACAAGACAGAGGGAATATAAGAATAAGTCTGCATGCACACTCTTTTAACTAATAGTTATCATTCTAAAAGAACATACAATAAGGAAATTTCTACCTTAGCTTATGCCATCAGAGCCAAGTCAGTTTAGAGTTTAAATATGTGAAGTGATTGAACTATTCAGCCTGCAGAGAATTGAAGCCTAATTATTTTCTATTGTTAACATGGAAGAAGGACAATAAAGTTAATGCCATCTGCTTTGGTTTCATGGAGATAGAGGCCAAAGAGTGGAGTTAGATCACCAAAATGTGACAAAGATGTGTTGAAAATTGAAATTGGCCACGAAATGAGTTAGAAGATAGGTTAGAAATTGAAGACTGAGAAAAGCAAAGCAACTAGAAGGAAACGAAGTGATGGATTTCGACTCTACACTTGTAGGTTTAAGACTAGCTTTTGAGTTATATGGCTCTTCTGATAGCTCACCAGACAAGTGTACCTAAAGGTAAATATGTTTCCTTCTTTTAGTGCTCCACCACCCGCCTTCCTGCCCACCATAGAGAGAAGGGAAAACAATTTCCTGCTTTTTCCCTTCCATAAATCATATCAAAATCTTGAAACGTTTCCAGCAGGATGGCTAAAGTGCAACAAATAACTTGAATGATACGAACAAAACTTAAACTATCTTTCTCCAGCCATTTCTGGGAATTTACATCTCCCTTTGTTTTATACACAAAATGCAATCCATTTTCTTTCACATGTTTAGCATTCATGGTGATTGGAAGCAGAAGACATCAAGGTCAATCACAGCCAAATAGAAGTTTTACTTGAGCAAAACGAATTTTGATGACCTGCCTAGCACAAATATATATGCTCACCATGCATTGATCAAGAATGTTTGATAAAGAACCTCCTTCAGTGATCTTCGGTAGCATCATTTTTAGAGTTCTAAGGTGGGAAGAAATTTGATGCATGGCCCAACTGAAGAGAAGCCCACCATCATAGTTTTCTTCCCTCCCGGAAGTATCATCAGCAAATATCGCACGGTACTGGTTAACAACATCAAAGAGATGCATCCGATGACAATTTACCATCCCTTTGAGGTATTCATAAGCATTTCTCTGGTCCAAGTCATCAAGGATCCCAGAAAGCCATGCCTGACGGCACCTTAGAAACTGTTTTAAGGGGCAAAATTGGTCAAATATGGGTTAAAAAAAATAAATTAGAACAACCAAATGAAATAAATGAAAACCAAAAAGTAAACTGTTGGGTAAAACCAGCTGTTGTTAAAATATATCAATCTCACCTGTAAGCGCATCTCATACTCATTGAACACCCCTATACGACGCAAGTATCCAATGATACGCAGGCATTCTGGCAACTGCACCAATAAATTGTAAACAGTTAGGTCTTAAGCTTCATAATTTATGGAGAACTTCCATTCCAGTATGCTCCAACAGCATAACTGTTACAAAATCAAATAATCTATGCCAGAAATCACCTGAATGTTTGACCTAAGTCTTTGGAGAAGCTGAGAAAGAAGAGATTGGGTGGTCTCCCGAACTTCTGCAGCAAGGGCTTGAATGACTGGTAACCTTCAGGGGGGAGACGAAAAAGAAACAAAAGTGCCGTAGTAAGTTTTCATCAAATTCAATTATATCAGTTCTTACAGAAAAACAAAGAAACGACCCAGGACTCACTTGGGGTGCATTGCTGAAAGCTTGGAAACAAATGCTTCTAAATCAAGAGCTTCATCATAGTTTCCATTCCTCACACATCTGCAAAATTAAGAGACCACTCAAGTCTAGCACCACCAAAGCATGGAAGCTAAAAGATATGAGTTCATTCACTAATATGAAATATTAATAATGTTCTGAGTCTCCCTTTTAGTGTGAATCATCCTATATGATATATGATAGGTCTCTAACTTAGATCTTACCTTGCTAGCTTATGGTGATCCACTGTATTTTGCCATAGGAGGTAAGGTCTATGTCCCCCTCCTATGTATTTCTATGTTATTCTTAAGAAAATAAAAAATAAACTTGACTACTTGCATGGCTGTGCTAAGCAAGACAATTCAGGCTGAATCTCCAGATATGACAGCAATGATGGCTCTAAGAACAACACAACATTGTTCATCACCCAACATATTAGAAAATTTGGATCTTTTTATATGCTAAACCCCACACCCCAACCCCTCTACCTAGAACAAAAGAACTACACCTCTTCCCACTTTACTCTCTTTGGTGACTCGAACCACTAACCTCATGGCTCAAGGTTTGAGGGAAAAGGTCTTTTCCAACTAGAATACGATCCCTTGTCTAAAAAAGAAAAGTTAGATATTATAACTCAATCACAATGTCTGCACCAAAATCAATTCTCTCACAAATTTACTAGTCAAATACATAAACTGCACTTTGGAAGGTAACATACATCATTAGCAAAAACCACTGGCATTTCATGCCTTCAAAATCATGGATGCAGTTTCAATTCTAACGAGTGATCCTTACAGCATTGACGAAAACATACGTGTCCATTAGCTGAGGAATTTCAAGCAAGTCAAGCAGAGTACTATGATTTGCAAGCAATGTTTGATTCATCTTCCTTTTCTCCAAGATATGTTCTGCAGAGGTGCTGAACTCACTGCAACCTGAAGTTAGCTTAGGTATCTCATTGATCTGCAAACAAAGAAACACAACCATAAGTTTTGATGCCCTTTTCTACCTAAAAAGTTTTTTATGAGAAATTATGATTGCAGTTCCCGTTTGCACAGTTACACTGAGAAATAAAGGCAGCAAGAGCAGAAAACAACCCAATAGTTTTGCAATTACAACTGCAGCATGTAAAGGTGAATACGCAAAAAATCACCAGTGAAGCAGCCTTCTTAAGCTTTGCCCAAAACAATGGCAAATAGGATTGAGATAAAATGAAGATAGCATACGAGATGCTCCTTGGTTCTGATTACTACCAAATTTGATGTAAAAGCTGAAAGGTTCAGATAAATATAAACTCAATTTTGACTCAATTTGGTTAAATCTAGTCAAAAAGTTAACGGGAAACTTTTGCAGATTAGTTCTCTAACTTTGAATTAGTTTAAGCTGCTAACCTAAAATTTATTTCTGAAGAAAGCAAAGAGGAAAACTTTTATTTAAAAGTAGTTCAGTATCAAAATAGCCAAAAGACAAACTGATGGCTTGATCTTCATACGGATAAGGCAATCTTTTTAGCTTAAATTTGCCAAGTCCTTATGGCATTTTATGGGTTTCTCTGATTTATTTTTGTTGCACTTTGAATTAAATGGAGAGATCTTACACATATTTAACAATATTTCATGTTATCACTCAATTTCAAGAATTAACCTGTATCGGTTTAGAATTGGCTTGGTTGTAATAATTGGTGAGATCATACGTCTTGAGTTTATTTTCCAAAAGATCAAGTAATTAGCAATTTGGATCATCCTAATACAAGATATAGCAGCTTTACTGGAGGTGTGATATGCTGACTGCTGTTCGTAACAGACCATGCTCAAGGAAATATAGCGTGCAAGACGGAGAGGAGTAGATAAGATGATTCTTTTTTCTTTGGAGGCCTTCTACAATCCAGGAATAGATTGTTGGACATCCACCTCTACTTGGAAATGGCTTACCCAGCTCTACTAGGAAAACTTTATAACTTTTGAAGGTTTATGATTTTGACCACTATCGATAGAGAACAAAATGGTTTGTAAGAATTTTTTAAGGGAGGGCCAAGAACACCACTGAGCTTCAAAGATAGAGAGAAACCCTCGGATGACAACAAGAGAAGTAGGAAAAGCCGGAATAGAAGATCAAGCCACACTGACAGCACCCAAGTTCTTCTTCAATTGTAATTAGCATGATGATATCGTTTGCGCTACTATTTGGTTTGTTACTGCTGGAATGGAGTAACTATTTGATATCTCTGTTAAGGTAGAGGATTTGAAACACTTCACTTGAGTTTGCTTTATATCCTCAATGTTTTTTGGTGGTTTGATTTTATTCGAGCTATAGAAGTGCAACAGACCAAATCATTCAGTGTCAGTTAGTTTCTCAAGTTAACTATATTGTTTATAGACCAATATACACTTTTAAATCATATGACAGCTAAAAATAGCAATTCAACAAATCAAAATCAAAACAATTACCATAATTTCTGCAAGGAAGTATAACAATTACCAAGGAGTCAAGATGCTTATCAACAGAAGAAACTTCTTCCCGAATCGCATGTAGTGCATCAGCAGCAGAAATGAAGGCACGGTAGTTTCCAACGGCAACCTCTTGCATCTGCCTCCGAATTCTCTCTGCATCCACTCTCAGAAGCTCCGGTTCCTGCACAAATACAATCATATATAAAAATCCATCCAAATCAAAACAACTACATTTCAAACTTGCGTAGGTAACAATTTAACGTTACTTTGTGAAGACGATCGAGAGTGAAAGAAAGGAGTTCGGAGATGTAAGGCTGTTGTGAAGCCGAAGCCAATGGAATAAGTCCGGTGACCGGTGAAGCTTCGTCCATCGGATCTTCGGAATCCATCGACATTGCTGAGACGAAGCCGAGAATGTATGAGATCTGGAATTTCAGGGAGGATCTACTGTTAAGTCGCGGGTTCCGGAGAAATATGACTTATGAAAAAATAAGAATAGGTGAAAATGAATTTTTGCCAGATTTTAAGAAGTTATTTGTTCAGTGGCAAAACTTTTTGTCCCTGAATGCAATTAAAGATACTATTCGGAATTAAATTTTCCCTTACGGGGAATTTGTCACTTAGTCCCTCTAATACTAGAAAAAAAAAATTGGATTCTTATAATATCTAGTTAAGTATATTTAATCTTAGATCAATTGAAATTGAGCGTATTTGATCCCTCAACTTGGAAAATTCTCAAATTTGATGAATTATTTAGCATTACATTATTTAGTTATTTGTGTGTTATATTGAGTTTGTATTATTGCTCCATATTTGAATGTAATATAATTTTAAAATATTCAAAATGTAACATGTTTTTATGAAGGAACTAAATAAGCATTTTAATCAATAGAGGGTTAAATGTACATGTGTCTTCTTATTTGTTTGAACTTAATGATGATCTTGATTTTAATTATGTAGATTTTGATCATTAAATATATGTGTTTTTAACTTAATCTAAATTAATATCTATGTTTTTTTTATTTTGGAGGTGTACAATTAGATACTTTAACTATTACAAAATTGAACAAGTAGACACATACATCATATATGGAAAATCGTGTAAGATTAGTCATGCAGGACATATGTATCTACATATTCAACTTTAAGATAATTTAAGTGTCAATTTATGTCATTCAAAGTCGAACGACATGAATGTCAGTTGAGACCAAATTAAAAGACATGTGTATACATTATGCCTTCTTTTACAAGTATTCAAATAGATTTGAATGATTAAGATCTATAACAAATTATTAAAGTCGTCAAAACATTATCCACTCTAATATCTTCGCCCAGGGTGGACCCATGTTGAGTGAAGGAGTATCAAGTGACACTCATTGTTCGAATTTTTTTACTAAGTATATATATTAATATTATTCGTAAAGATATATATTAAATGAAATGTCATTATTTGACAAAAAGTTATCTATCTATTCGCATGTTGGTTTGCTAGCTGATTTTGTTGTCTGAAGTTGGGCGTTCAAACCCCAACCAAAACATATTTTTTGTAAGGTGGTTAAGTAAAATTAAACACAAAACCTCTTCCAATGGTGGTTAAGTAAATTTAAATTCAAGACCTCTTCTCACGATTGACTTATAAGTTGAAAATTATAACTTATGATTTTTTACTTATATTTAGCACTAGTAAACTTGTCCATGCTTCGCGCGATGTGAATTGCATTTTATAAATTTGTTATTAATTGAAAAGTCAATTTATAATTATAGTTTTTTTTATAAAAAAAAATACTTTGAATGTTATAAACTATATTTCAAAAAAATGCTCCTATTTGATTTGATTTTCATTCAACAATCAAAATTATGTTCAATAAATTTTCAATATGTTAGCTTTCATATAAAATGTGGCTTACAATAATATTTGAATTTGACTCAGTGGAATGGACAAAAAATTATAGGTATTTCAGATAAGTCGAAAATATTAAAAATTTATAAATGATAACAATTTCTCAAACTTTTATCACTTGTTAATAAATCTTCTCAAATGGTAAATGATGTGTCAATCGAGTTCATTATCTTAGTATACTAAAAGTATATAAATAACAATATGGTTATATTTTTTTGAACCATTAGATATATATATATATATATATATATGAAGTAAAAAATAAATATATTTACACTTTTTGTTTGTTCTTCTTTTCTTCATCTTGTTGTGCTTTCCTTTCTATTTTCACAGTTAACATATTAATTGTTAGTGTAAGTTCTTGTTAGTGTCACCATAATATAAATTGCATACACATTCTTATTGTTAAAATTAAATGATTATGTAAGTAACTTTTTTAATAACTACGATAATTTAATGTGAGTTATGGCTGTTTTATTAAGAAAATATAATTTTAAGACTAAGACTGGTTTTAAGAGTCGCCACTTAATTTTTAAGAAAAATCAAGAAAACTACTTTTTCAAAAGATTAAAACAGAAATCTAATGAAAATTTTCAAAGGGGTTCGAGGTTCATATTAGCATTTCGGGAAGGGTTTGAAAGCACCCGAAATGCCCGCTAATATGAGGTTATCCGACAATTAATTATTTGGCTAAAATGTTTTAACTTAACTTGATTTGCAAAATTGAACTATTTTATGGTTAGGACCATTTTAATAGAAAAATAATGAAGTATTATCTAAGTGAAGTATTTCATAAACTTATTTATTTAATTATTTTATTTATATTTTAAGTCAAGTGAAAGATGAGTAATTTAGTTTAAGTAATTAATCCAAAATGGGTGTCTTTTGGGGATTTGAATATTTTCGACCTTTAAGATTAACAACAAACACTAACAAGTAAAATGAGCACAGTAAAGTAGAGAGGGAAAGAGAGTTGGGCCCAAATCTGGTTTCTGTCCGCCTGGACCAATATTTTGGACCCGTTTTCTTTTTAGGCCTTCGGCCCATTTGAGTTGCACCTGTCATAGACTAATAAATAATAGCAAACAAGTGGGCTTAGGCCCAAAAATACATTTTTTTGAATTAAGAGTGGGCCCTTGGCCCAATCTTTTCAATTTCTTGATTTTGTGTTTCTTTCAACTTCGGGACCTGTTCGTCAATTTTTAGCTGACTGACTCGATAAAGGTGGAATTGGGCCTCCATGGCCCAATAGGAAAATGCAAGGAGGGGAGTCCACCACGAACTCGAAAGGGATTCATATAACAAACAAAAGAGGCAACATTAGTATTCGAAATAACAAAACAAATGAGACATAATTTGATTGGAGTAAGAGCCATTTAAGAAATTCAAAACCAAGAGGTAACCAATCCCAACTATTAGGCCAAAATAACATATGTCTTTTTAAAAATAAAAAAAAACTAAATAAACTAAAATAATAATGACAAGATTCAACCTACAACTTTTAACACTTAACTGTAACAAGGAAACTAAGCAAAAAAAAGATTAATATTTGACCCCAAAAATACAAACATTAGGGAAAGAAGAAAATATGACTATGTCTAGATAATTACCAAACAAGGCCTTGTCATTAATCAACTCAACATGTTTTCAAACACAAAGTGGGCATGGATAAACAAAATTTATCACAGAGCCTAACATTACCGAATAACAACACCAAGTAAATGATTAAGACAAAACAATAGACCAAAAACAAGTTAAATATCTTCGGATTTAGACAAGGATAGGGAAGTTTATTATCAAATTAATACCATGGTTAATTAGTGTAAATCAGCCTCCTAATCCATGCCAAACTTATCTCACTGTAACATGCATAATACACTACAAATATAACATCAATGAGACAGGGATCACATAGGAAAAATAAACTACATATACTCAAGACTAAACTAGACATACACACAAGAAAAATACCAACACAAGAAATATGATTTATCACATGACACGTCTAAAGCTTTATCGCAATAATGTCACAATCTTAGCCATCACATACACAAAATTTAGAAGAAATCGCAGCTTCACACTTTCAGCACAACAAAATAATTAGGAGACAAAAGGATACCAAAGCTAACCTTAATCTAAATAAAAGAAGCAATACAAAAACTTAAGGTTTGAAGAAATCGATCTAGAAGTACGTATCTAAAATGAAGTTAGACAAACTGATTTGGACATGAATCACCAACCTGAAACTTTCTTCCAAAAAAAAATCAACCTAAAATCACGTTTTAATTCAAGCAAACGTATATCCTGTAAAGAGAAAGAGTTGCTTTCGAATAGCTTTAAATAAAGAAGAATATACTCATGTCGGCTCTAGCTCTCTTAACGAGAATGGTCATTTAAACAAGAATGAATCTAGAGTTCAAACAGTAGGCCATGATCTTTCTAAAATAAGATTCGTTTAACAAGAAGCTATTAGAGGAGAGGAAAAGAAAATGATCCAAACCAATAAGCTCAATAGAGGCGTACAGAAACAAAAATTTAGAGAAAACTCAAGGTTAAACAAAACAAGAAACTCGGCTAAATTGTCACAGGCGAGTTTCATGTCCATCTAATATACACATGAGCAAAAGACAACACTCAGATGATGACATTCAGACAAAGATATGAACTTAGCAAGGGCAAGGCATTCAACCAGGAAAATAAAATTCTGACATTTGAAACAATGAAATACAACCTTTGAACCATAAATAAACACCCCTTGAAAACCAATACAAGCACACTAAAACCAGCAACAAGGCATTGAGCTAAATCAGCAGCTAAACAGTAAACTATACTTAAATATTGAATAAGACTTAATAACGGAATGAGGAGGTATACCTCTTTCGGAGCAGTGAACCAAGACGAGAACGAGAAAGGATGAGCTTTCCGACCACTGAAGAGCATTGAGTGTTCTTGCGAATCCTAGCGACCCACGAAACAAGAAAAAGAAATGTATCTTAGATGTATTTCTTATATGATTTTAAGCCTTGAGACTATTATCTCTGTAAATTTTGTTTCCCTTCCAACGTCTCTTTTTCCCAACTCTTTCTCTAAACCCAAAGTTTTTCACCACCTTCACAGTGAAGAGGATGAGGTATTTATAGGGGGGAATATTAGGGTTCGAAAATGGGGGGGGGGGGGGGGAAGGGATGAAAATCCGGATGAGACAAGGGACCATTTAGAAATTCAAAATCCAACTCCTTTCACCATTTCGACAAACATCCTTTCCCTGCGATTTCAACCCATTCCGAAAGAGGAAGGGCGAATTGACGTTTGGGATCGATTGATTGTCCTTCTTGTGCTACGTGGCTCCATCTCAATGCCATAAGGACGATTCCACGCGATTTGCTGCTGCTGTACGACTGTACTAATTTGAAAGGGATGGAAGGAAGAAGACAACGAAATGGGCTGGGTCTAGGGAGTATATTGGGTTGGGCTCGCTGGAAATTTTGAGTTTTCGATTGAGCTTCGTGATTCTGCTGGAACGTTTGGTATTGATGTTTTGCGGAAGAAGAAGGACGAAGAGTATAAGGGTGGGGTCGGTTGTTGTATTTGATTTTGGTAGGCTGCTGATGTATTTCTTTTTTAGTAGAAAATAGTTGGGTTGGGAATTAAAAGTTGGGCTGAAATATTGTTGTTGTTGTCGGTTGTTTGGAGTGTTGGAAATGGGTTGATGTTGGCCCAAAAAATGGTCTTTTAACGGGGTTGAAGAAAATGCTAGATTTTGGCCAAAATTGTAGTAAAGTTAGTTAACAATTTAGCCGATAAATTAAAGAAGTAACCGAAAGAATTAATTTAGAAGATTCGGCTAGAATTTCTATAAGACAAATTAACACAATTAATTTATGAGCTCTTTAATCTTAACGAAATAAAATAATTAACTTAACCATAAACTAATCGATTTACCTATAAACTTATTAATCCAAAATTAAAACCATAGTTCAAACTAGAACTAAATAAATAAAATATTTATTTAAACAAAGTAAAAATCTTTTGATATGATTTTCCAACATTTATAAAATATACTAATTACGTATATAATTATATGAAATATATTTATTATTCGAAATACTACAAAAACCAATTGAAATTACTTAAAATAACCTAGAAACTATTTGAATTTTATAAAGCTAATTATTCTAAATCGTTTGGAAAATTAAGAAGCTCAACTAATTATTATCGGGGAGGGTCAAAATTGGGTGTCAACAGTCCTAATATGTGAAATTATGGAAATTTAGTCTTTGGGTTGACTTTGGTCAACATTCGAGGTTCGGATGCTCGGATCGGGATTTCAAGAGTTTCATTTGATTCGGGGGATGATTTTAGGCCTGCGTGAGGCCTTGGTTGATTCTTGAGAAGTCTTGAGCTTGTTTTAGGCTTTTTAGGCGTGAGTTAGTTTCTTGTGGTTTTCACGGATGTTGGGTCAAAGAGACATCAAATTCATATTTTGACGGTTCCATTGAGTCCGGAACGTCGAGGATAATTGATTTACGTATGTGGTTTGTGTGTGCGAGATTCCAAGGGTCCTTTCAAAGTTATGGAAATTGGTTGAACTGTTGTTGGTGTTGGTGTCTGCATGCTTCGCTTCTGCGAAGGTCAACCACTTAAGCAACCTTCGCTTAAGCGTTAAGCGATGGGCTTGTCGCTTAAGTGACCTTCGCTTTTGCGAATGAGGCTTCACTTAAGCGACGCCGGCGTTTTTGGCAAGGTTCGCTTAAGCAATACCTGAGAGGGGTTTTGCTGCTCATTCCGGGATTTAAGCTCCATTTCACCATTTTTTAATTTGGGGAATCCTTGGTGGCGAATTTTGAAAGGATTTTTCGTGCTAAATCATTTGGGTAAGTTTTCTTTGATCGTAAACCATCATTTTCTATTGATTAATTATGAGCTTTTTATTAGTAAATGATGAGGTTTTTCAAGAACCCAAGTTTTTAGCTGAAATGGAAATTTTGAACTGTTTTTAAGCCCTTTTCGAGATGATTTTCCCTAATGAGTTCCTAAAGCCTTGAGTAATGGTTCCGGCGAAAGATTGACTATGTTACTTAATGCTTTTGATGCTTATGTGTGACTTCCTTGATACTTGAGATTGATATGCTCGTTGCGTGTGAACGAACTACTTGACTCTGAGATTGACTTATTTGATTTGTTTGATTGTTGAATTGTGAAGAGTGAACGTGAATATTGGGTCTTGTGAGCCGTGTATTGTAGAATTGCTAGATTGGGCTAATTTCTGTGCGGGTTGTATTTTGTGGAGGTTTGGTTGAAGTGTAAGGGGTATTCAATTTCTAGCTAGTTACTTTGTTTAGTAGATTGCTTGCTGGGTACCGTATTGTTGGTACTCACCATTTGCTTCTACGTTTTTTAGATTAGGTACCGTAATTTATGTGTTCAAACTCACTTAAACAGACGTGACATGTACCATCCATGAAATTATAATACATTCTTGTATGGTACACGAAGGAATAAACTAATGACCCACTTAATACGTCTCACGTTTAATTATATAGTGGACCTTCCAATAAATTACAAGAAGCAACTGCACTTAAGTCGATGATCCACACGACATAAACGATTAAATTTGATCCAGTAGCATCGTACCATTTTACACTTTCACGTTGACGCAACAGAGGGCAATGAAAATAGTCCGGAGCCAAAAGAGTAAGAAAATTTGTCCAAAATTTCAAAAGGACAACAAAATTAATTTTAAAACAGGACAATTTTGTAACAGTCGATTTAACGTCGTCAAAATAAGGGTAGTAGCCGCAAAGTGCAAACTCCTGACTTACAAGACGCAGACGGCTTGCGCCTTGTAAGGCGCGTGGAAATTCGCGTCTTCCTTGTTAATTAAAACAAAAATGTTGATTCACTGAAAATACTTGTTCACTGCTCAATGTAACAAAAAGCCCAATTAGTTCAATTTGAAGAGAAAACAAAGAGAACATTGAAAGAAGCACATGATGGGGCTAGTATTAGAATCTTCATCAGAGTGAAAGACAGTGAAAGCTCTTAATTCAAAATAAAAGAGAGAAAAATACAATAAAAATTGTGATGTTAAATATCTTTAGAAGTCTGATGAAATTGTCTCTTTGTTTTACATATTTTTTGAGTTTTGTTGTAACTTTGGGGTTTGTATATATGAAGAAAGGGAGTATTAATGGAGAGAGGTGGACAGGTGTGGATTATTCTAATGAGAATTGAGGGGTTGTTGGCTTGTTGCAGCAGGAGGCGAAGCAACTGTTATCCTAATTTGGACGACGTTAAATTGATAGTTACAAAGTTGTTCTTTTGATTTTAAAATTAATTTTATTATTTTTTTAGAATTTTTGACAAATTTTCTTACCCTTTTGGCTATGGACTCGCAATGAAAATTTGTCTCACCGCAAGTAAAGAAAATTTAAAAAAAAATAGTGATTGAACTATTAACTATGGTTGAAATATTTGAGTTAACTAAACAAATTTAAGCCATTTATCTATCTATTAAGGGGACACATATATAAAGGCCCAACCAACATTAAATTTTAATGGGAAAATGCATAAGTATCCCCAATCTATGCCCGAAATTTTAGAGACATATTTATACTATGCTAAGGTCCTATTACCTCTCGAACTTATTATATGAATACCCCTTTTTGGTCTACGTGGTACTATCAACCAGATAGCTTGAAAAAATTATCAACACGCGCTGGGCCCAGAAGATAGTGACACGTAGGTCGAAAAGGGGTAGAAAATTATTTATAAAATAAGTTCGGGGGTAATAGGGCCTTAGTATACTATAAGTGTGTCTCTGAGATTTCGGGCATAGATTGAGGGGATACTTATGCATTTTTCAATTTTAATTTGTAATTTGTAGATATCTTTTAAATTTAATCTATTCGTAAAAGTAATTGAATTTCTAGAGCTCAGGACAAGAAATATCTGGATCTCTTAAAAAGGGTTAAAGACTAATCTAGATTAGAAGCCTTCGTTAAACTGAATTTTACTTTTCCAAACTTCAATTATATTATAATACTTTTTTCGTTTAACTTTTGATTTGTTTGTCCTAATTCTTTTAGTTTGTTTTACAAGAATTTATTTTTCTTATTTTCATAACTCATTATTTTCAATTTTGTATGTAACATATTGCAGACCATAATTGAATAACAAGTTAAAATCAAACAAATTAATTAAAACAAAGAAAGTAGTAAGTAGCATAAAAGTAAAATTGTCAATTCTGGCGTTAATGTGTGGATTGAATTTCTCTAAATAAGTAAATGGAACATGAAATTCCATTATAATTATTGTATAATTTAACATTTCTAGTCATTGTACAATACATACTAATTGATTGAATGAGTAAATTTCACGTATTAATGATATTTTAGAAATCTTTACATTTTAAATATTAGTATCTCATATGTACATCTAGTGCTCTTAATGTGCATCTTATGGACCTTATGTGCATCTTGTGCACTACATATGTATGTGATTTTAACACTACTAGCTAGCTTTGATTAAATTAAAAATAATAATTATCAATTGGAAGATATTCAGTCTAATATTGTTAGTTATAATTTTGAGAATTTTCAAAGGGGTGGAAGGATTATTGTTGACACCTAATTTTGACATTTTTTTTATCTTTTAAACTACTAGTGAAATAAGCCGCGCTTTGCGTGGTCATTAACAAAATTAGTTAACTTTAGCTTTATCATAGGTCAAATAGATGAAAACTTTCATGTACATTCATATGCAAATAATTTCTTTTATAATTTATTAAATCATCAATATGAATATTTTATTTTATTATTAGATATAAGACTTAGATGAATATTATTTTTATTGATGTATATAATTGAAAGAGATAAAAGAAAGAATATATATATATATGGAAAGTAAGTAATATATTTATTTATTTTGGTTTCCCACCCAGTGTCCGATACCCACATTGGAGCCCAACTAAATTCGGATTCGCGCTGGAAAGTCCCACATAGGGGGGTAAAGTAACCCCTAACAAAGACGACTTTGTACCCAAGGGGGCTCGAACCCGAGACCTCTTGTTAAGGATAAAAGAGTATTTACCACTCCACCACAACCCTTGTTGGTGTAATATATTTATTTATGTTTGGCCTTTTCTCTCATTTTCTTCTTTTAAAAAAGAAGTTTGTTTTCTTTTTAAATGTATGAAAAATAATAATGGTAATAATGATATCAATTAAAATTGGCCTAAATAATTTTATTAAATCTTAGTTAATGAAACAGTTACAAACTTACAATACTAATAAAGTAAACATTCATATATTGTTTGTTCAAACGGAAAAATAAAATAAAAATTCTTATTTAACTCAAAATCATAGCACATGATTATATATTATGTTTAATCATGTATAAATTAAAGATCCTTTGCAAATTTTATAATCCTCAACTCTAGTAACATTACAATACAAAATAAAGAATATTAAATAAAAAATAACAATTAGATATTCAAAATAATTTCATAAGTACGACTTAAAAAGTAAAAATAATAAATATCAATAACCTAAGTTAGAAATTCACATCTGTCTAATGTTAAGATTCACTTGGAAGTCTTGAGCGAATTTTTTTAATATCCTTTACTCCACTTGACCACTTACATTTATGATTGCCTCAATGCTTGTTCATTCCGTGATGGCGCATTTGAGAGACAGCGAAGATCATTAGGATCGGACATATTGAGCATCAATAGCTAACATCTGCATATAGAGTAATTTATTTATGTTAGACACTGTTATTAAAAAACAAACCAAAAAAGTTTTTACAGTCAAACAGTTTATACTAATGTTACCATCATTAATTTGATTATAATTTCCTCACTGGTGATTTTCGAATCCGTTAGCTATTGACTTGTTTTGGTCGTTGACCAATAAAACTTATAATTGTGAATATAACATTATATACCAATAAAACTTATAATCATGATTATAACATATCTATCAAATTAAAAAATTAAAAACAAAAAAAGGTATTGAAAAACAATATGTTAGTATCAGGCAAAATAATACATCAATAAATTACGAAGAAGAAAATTATAATAAATTAATTGCATCAAAGTAAATTTTGAACTAAGAAAAAATAACAAATATAAGCAGCAGGAGGAAAAAATTATGTTGAAGGAACTTGTTTGATATGTACTACTTAGTGGAGGATATATAAACTTCTGCATTAATTAATTAGAGGTTTTGAAGATGAAAGGTTTGATAATCATAAATATTATTAATTACTAATTAAAAGTAGTTACAAAGATGAAAAGATGCAAGTTATGAAGATGACTTTTCAAATATAAATTATAGATAGAAAAATAAGAAAAAATGTCAAAAAAAAAGTTAAATAGGATCCTTAGCCAAAGAGATGTGACACATCACTTTTTTAATATTTAGCTTTATATATAATATAGATAGTCACGCCCCGAGCCTATACCCCGGACGTGGCTGACACTCGAGAACCATTGTTGGCCCCAAGCGAACCCTTGGCCTGGCTTACTTACTCAGTGGAAGACTCTATGATAAATTATAATGATCAAAAGCACTATACTAACTATAATAATAAAATACTGAGAATGCTTAAAAAGTCGAACACTCAACTTGGCCAAAATGGCAACTCAAGTCTTAACATATGAAATGATAATGTAAAGACAACTGAACTACTAACTGTCTGACTGTCTATGAAGCCTCTAAAATAAAGAGGGATGTCGGGACAAGACCCCCGATCATCCTAACAATGAAATACTGAAAGCAAAGTAAAAAGGAGTCATCTGGAATGCAAGGAGGCTCACCAACTGACTCTGAGTACTCAACTGGATCAACGAGGCGCTGAATGATGATCCTGGTTACCTGCGTCTGCATCATAATAAGATGCAGGCCAACTGGCATCAGTACATTGAATGTACGAGTATGCGAATTGGAATGCTAAGCACACTTAAGCTTGAAAAGAATCTGGAAGGAACACTTATCTTGGCTTTACTCAACTCCTGAATAACTTAACTCAATATAAAGCAATAAAACAGATGCAATAAATATAAATCTTGTAAAACAGTGGAAAACAACTTAGTTCATTAAAGAAAAAATGCAATAACAAACTCAACTTTACTCATATAATAAAGTAATATAGTTTATGTGGGAAATTCTCTAACCGACAACCACCACTATGAGCCTAAGTGGTGATACAACGTCTTGCCCACGCTGCCAGAACTGTCCTATACTTTGCCGTCATATAGAACGCCTTAACTAAGTGGATCCACTAGTCTACGCTAAAAGCATCTTAAGAAGTCATGTAAAAAGTATGATCCTTTACTACCCATGATGGCTACATGGTTTATGGAGACTTGAGTTAATATGAACTCGCATCCCCATATCGGTGCTCAATACTACTCCCAAAATATACTTAGCTCATATGTTTTTAAAACAATTTCTTTCTTTAGTTTGAGATAATTACTCAAAATTTAGCTTAAAAGCTCTCTTGGAATCGGTGTTCCCTTTCTTGCTCAAATGTGAAAACATTTTTAAACTCTTGGGAATACTTAGTTCCCTTATAACTTTTTGAGAAATGAACTCAACTCTTTACCCTTTGCTTAACTTGAAACTTAAGTCTTAAAACAAAGTTAAAACATTTGTGAAAGACTTTAGAAAAACTTTATAAATTTCTCTTGACTTGCTTCTTAACTTCTAGACTTGACTCTTAACTTTCCTTGAATTGAATTATGGATTCAAGGTTCATGGTCTCCTTATGAAACTGTCTAATTCTGATGGATTTTGAAATGGCTCAAAAAGAGCAATATATGGGAAGTGATATCTTCTGTTAAGATCCAGTAATCTCTCAAAAGCCTTATGAGTATTAACTGATCTTATATTCCAAAAGATGATGTTGTCTATCATTAATCACATGATGTTTGCCTCTCCCTCCTACTCCTTGTTTGCATCTCATGTTTATGAATGATTTCATGATGTTTAGATGTACCTAAGAGTGTTGGAATCAACTAAGAAACATATGTACATTGCTAAGGAACAAGTACGAAAAGATGGGGAACGAATGGGGAGAACTGGCGTTCCTAGCGCTCTGAGAGGCGCGGGGTGCCAGCCCTCAACATTCAGGGACTGGTCTGGGGGGCGCTGGCTGGCGCGACGCCCCACCCCTATCCCAGGTGTTTGACGACTTTTATTCTTTTTTTTCATCTCTAAACTCAATTGGTTCTTTCCCCAAACACTTAGAATCATTTATACCCTCAATATACATCAGATCCTACTCGAAAACACAACTAAAAACATGAATCAATCTCAAGTAAACTCCAACAACACAACCCACAAGGATTCAAACGAACTTCATCAAAAATTCAAAGGATTTACTTTCTGATCTAATAAACTTTGCTGAATTGAATCATGATTGACGCGTGGGTGAACTAACTGATCGCTCTATGATCTCACATAGCTCGTAGGGATCACCCCTTGACGAAATCCACAAGCGATTCTTGAAGATCTTGACGATCCTTCTCCTTCTCCTCTTTTCTCTTCTTCTTTTCTCTTCTCTCAAAACCTTAACTCAAATTCCAAAAGAGTAAGCTGAATCCAATCAATTTAGACCTTAAAATAATTACCAAAAATGTAATTAACTAATTAGGTATGGAAAATACCAAAATACCCTTCAAAAATCCGGATTGGACTTTCCTTATCCAAACAGTCCAACTTCCAAAGGGCCTATCTCACTCATACGAACTTGGAATCGCGCAAAATCGGTGGAGTTGGAAAGATTGTTCCATGATCTTTCCAATTATATCTGCAAACACACCTAACTCATCATAATCTAGAAGTTATGGTCGTTTGAAGTTGACCAAAAGCTCAACTTAACACACTTGACAAATTTTTCCAGATTTTTAAATTCTTTCCAAAAATGATTATTTCCATTTTTTAACTTCTTTCTAGTTACGGGGTGTTACAGTATATCCCCCTTGGGAACATTCGTCCACGAATGAGATTACTCTTACTAGGCTAAGGGTGTAACATTTAACATTCAGCTCAAACACCCAACAAGCAATGCAATTACAACATGCTAATCTTATAAATAAAAGCCAAGAAAAGGATTAGTACCTTAATTTGGAACTTCTCCGGATTCGAAGAGATGTGGATATCTCTTCTTCATATCTTCCTCAGCTTCCCAAGTAGCTTCCTCAAAAAACTGGTTCCTCCAAAGGACTTTGCCTGATGCTACTTCCTTAGTCCTCAACTTGCGAACTTGGCGATCTAGAATCTAAACAGGAATCTCCTCATAAGATAAGCTATCCTTGATGCTAATATCTTCAGTTGGTATGATTAATGAAGGATCTCCCATGCACTTCTTCAACATGGAGACAGGAAATACCAGATGAACCGTTGTTAACTCTTGTGGTAGATCCAACACATAAGCTACTTTGTCAATCCTCTTGGCTATTCGATAAGGTCCAATATACCGGGGACTAAGCTTCCTCTTCTTACCAAATCTCATAACGCCTTTCATGGGTGAAACTTTTAAATACACCCAATCATCAACTTCAAACTCTAACTCTCTTCTCATAACATCAGTGTAGGATTTCTGACGACTCTGCGCTGTCTTCAACCTCTCTTGAATCACTTTCACCTTCTCCATAGCTTGATGAACTAGATTTGTTCCTATCAAACCTGCTTCACCAACTTCAAACCATCCAATAGGAGATTTGCATCTTCTCCCATAAAGAGTTTTATAAGGAGCCATTTGGATGCTAGAGTGGTAACTGTTATTGTAAGAAAATTCAATAAGAGGTAGGTGATCATCCTAATTACCTTTGAAATCAATCACGCAAGCCCTCAACATATCCTCTAAGGCCTGAATAGTGCGCTCTGCTTGCCCATCTATCTGAGGATGAAAGGCAATACTTAAGTTCACCTTTGAACCCAAGTCTTTTTGGAATGACTTCCAAACCTGTGCAGTAAATTGCGCACCTCTGTCTGAAATAATAGAAACCGGAACTCCATGAAGTCTAATCACTTCTTTAAAATACAACTTGGCATAGTCCTCTGTTGTATGAGTGGTCTTTACCGGCAAAAAATGGGCTGATTTTGTCATTCTATCGACAATCACCCAAATAGAATCATGTTGCCTGCGAGACCTTGGTAAGCCTGTGATGAAATCCATGCTAATCATCTCCCATTTCCATTCCAGAAGTTATATATTATGAGCCATACCATTGGGCCTTTGGTGCTCTACTTTAACTTATTGGCAATTCGGACACTTCGCAACAAATTCTTCAATGCCTTTCTTCATACTACTCCATCAATAAAATTCTCTCAAATTGCGATACATCTTTGTGAACCCGGATGAATGGAATATCTGGAGCTATGAGCTTCCTCTATGATCCTCTCTTGGAGTTCATCCACCCTTGGTACACACAATCTGCCTTGATACCTCAACACGCCATCTCCCCTTGTTCAAAAACTAATATTTTTTTCTTATGAACATTTGTTTTCAACTCAAGCAAAATAGGATCTTGGTCTTGCTTCTCTTTTACTTCTGACAATAATGATGATTTGGCCCCATTCATCACCACTACTCCTCCTTCTGTGGAATCCATTAGTCGAACTCCTAACCGTGCAAGTCTATGCACATCTTTTGCTAACTCTCTCTTTTATTTTTCAACATGGGCGGTACTACCCATAGACAACCTGCTTAAAGCATCAGCAACCACATTAGCCTTACCTGGGTGATAAAGAATACTCATGTCATAATCCTTAAGTAATTCCAACCGCCTCATTTGTCTGAGATTAAGCTTTTTCTGAGTAAATACATATTGAAGACTCTTGTGATCAGTGAATACATCTACATGAACACCATATAAATAATGACTTCATATCTTCAAAGCAAATACTACAACAGCCAACTCTAATTCATAGGTTGGGTAATTCTTCTCATGAACTTTCAACTGTTTGGAGGCATAAGCTATAACCTTTCCATTCTGCATTAATACGCAACCCAAACCAACTCTATATGCATCACAATACACCACAAAACATTGAATAGCTTCTGGTAAGGTCAACACTGGGCAGTAGTTAACCTCTTCTTCAACTCCCGAAAGCTTTTCTCACAAGCTTCAGACCATTGAAACTTAATTGTCTTCTGAGTTAACTTGGTCAAAGGGGATGAAATAGATGAGAACCCCTCTACGAACCTTCTATAATAGCCAGCCAAACCCAAGAAACTCCTAATATCAGTTGGAGATGTGGGTATGGGCCAATTCTGCGCTGCCTCTTTCTTTTGGGTATCGACTCTAATTCCATCATCGGAAACTATGTGGCCCAAGAACGCCACAGACTCAAGCCAAAACTCACATTTTTGAGAACTTAGCATATAACTCCTTATCTTTCAAAGTGTGAAAAACTATTCTGAGATGGCTAGCATGATCTTCTTTATTCCTTGAATAGATTAGTATGTCATCAATGAAGACGATAACAAACATATCTAAATAAGGTTTGAAAACTCTATTCATAAGGTCCATGAACGCTGCAAGTGCATTAGTCAAGCCGAATGACATGACCAGAAACTCATAATGACCATAACGGGTCATGAATACTGCCTTTGGTATATCATATTCCCTTACTTTCAACTGATGGTAGCCAGATCTGAGGTCTATTTTCGAAAAACAAGAAGCACCCTGAAGCTGATAGAGAAGATCATCAATTCTCAGAAGAGGGTACTTGTTCTTGATGGTAACCTTATTCAACTTGCGGTAATCTATACACATCCTAAGGTAACCATCTTTCTTTCTCACAAATAAGACTGGAGCGCCCCAAGGTGAGACATTTGGTCGAATAAAGCCCTTATCAAGGAGATCTTTCAACTATTCTTTAAGCTCTTTCAACTCTGCTGGTGCCATTCTCTATGGAAGAATAGAGATATGACGAGTATTTGAAAGAATGTCTATGCCAAAGTCTATTTCTCTCTCAGGAGGAACTCCGAGTAGATCATCTGGAAAGACTTCTGAAAACTCTTTTACTATAGGAACTGAGTGAATGAGAGGTATCTCAACACTAGAGTCAATAACTCGGACTAAGTGATAGACACAACCCTTGGAAACTAACTTTCTTGCCTTAATGTACGAAATAAAATGATCCTTAGGCACTGTTGAATTACTTTTCCACTCTAAGACTAGCTCATTAGGAATTTGAAACTTAACAACTCGAGTTCTACAATCTATTGACGCATAACAGGCATGAAACCAGTCCATACCTAGAATAACATCAAAATCTACCATGTCTAACTCAATTAAATCAGCCATGGTGTATTTATGATTGATGGAAATGACACAATCACGATATACTCACTCAGCTAGAATATATTTCCCAACAAGTATAGAAACACAAAGGGTTCACAGAGTTTCTCAGGAATAACATCAAACTTATTTGCAACATAAGGGGTTGCAAAAGATAAACTTTCTCCTGGATCTAGCAATGCATACATCAAAATTAAATACTTTGATCATGCCAGTGACAACATCTGGAGAATTCTCTTGCTCATGACGACTAGTGATTGCATAGAGGCGGTTTGCTCCTCCACCAGTACCGGAAATAGCTCCTCTAGGTGTAGACCTGTCTGGTGGAGCAACTGATGAATATTGGGCTCTATTGCCCTGATTTCCACTACCTTGCCTGTTCTTAGGGAACTCTTTCATGAAGTGACCCTCTTGTCCACACTTGAAACAGCCTGACTGGCCATCACGACACTTGCCTAGGTGGGTTCTACCACACCTAGCACATGCAGGAGCCAGTTACCTCCTTGTACCATGCTACCTTGAGACTGTGCAGGTCTAGCTCTGAAGTTCTGCAAATTCTGACCATTATACTCACATGTGTTTCTGGGGTGCAGGTGCACTAGCAGATGATGGAGCAGGTCCCTTTTGCTTTTGCTGAAAGGACAAATGGTTCATATTACTTTTCTGCTGCCCGGACTCATTCCCTGTCTTAGCTTTCTTATTTCTGAATTCCTCCATATCCCTCAACTTCTCTTCTTCAACCTGTTGCACATAGACCATCAACCTCGATATATCCATGTCCCCAATTAACATCTTTGTCCTGCCCTCTTTGCTTGATAGACGGGACAAGCCAACAACAAACAAACTCAATCTACTCCTCATATCCGCAACCATCTCCGGAGCATAACGGGACAGTTGAGTGAACTTCAACCCATACTCATGAACACTCAAGGAATCATGCTTAAGGGTAAGAAATTCTCGTACCTTAGCCTCTTTCAATTCTCGGAGGAATAAACGCCCCAAGAAAGTCTCATCAAAACATGCCCAACTCGCAGGTGGTGCATCCTCAGCTCTACCCTCTTTCCACTGGTCAAACCAAGTTCTAGCAACATTCTTCAGTTGATATGTAGCTAGTTCAACTCGCTCAGTATCGACAACATGCATAACCTCGAATACCTTCATCAGTTCCTCAACAAAACTCTCTGGATCCTAAATAGTGCTTGAACCCGTGAAACTTGGAGGATTCATCCTCAAGAACTCTCGGATCCTCGAAGTATCAGTCACTTCTTCCCTAGCTCCTCTCTGTTGCCCAACTTGATTAGTCACAACTTGACTTAGCATCCTAATTGCTTCCCTGAATTCAACATTAGTGACTTCTCCTTAGGGTTGCACTTCAGGTGCATTAGGTACCCCTTGCTCCTCAACATTACGCCTAGCAGGACGACCTCTGACAACTTTTCGTGGAGGCATAATTATCTGAAAATACGCGCAAGCACAAAGTAGAAGGAAACTTTTTAGAGATTAAACTCTAACGCATGAAATGAGTATGAAAAATGTGAGAATATTTCCTAAGTATCGCAGCCTCCTAATTATAGATGTGGCGCACTTCACACCGATAACCAGGACTCTACGGACACAGCTTTATAGACTCCCTAGGACTCTTGAACTCTATGTTCTGATTCCAAGTTTGTCACACCCCGAGCCTACACCCCGGACGTGGCTGGCACTCGAGAATCATTGTTGCCCTTGGCCTGGCTTACTTACTCAGCGGAAGACTCTATGCATAATTATAATGATCAAAAGCACTATACTCATTTGAATAATAAAATACTGAGAATGCTTAACAATTCAAACATTCAACTTGGCCAAAATGGCAACTTAAGTTTTAACATATGAAATGATAATGTAAAAACAATTGAACTACTAACTGTCTGACTGTCTATGAATCCTCTAAAACAAAGAGGGATGTCGGGACAAGACCTCCGATCATCCTAACAAAGAAATACTGAAAGCAAAGTAAAAATGAGTCCTCCAAAATATGAGGAGGCTCACCAACTGACTCTGAGTGCTCAACTGGATCAACAAGGCGCTGGATGATGATCCTGGTTACCTGCATCTGCATCATAATAAGATGCAGGCCAACTGGCATCAGTACATTGAATGTACGAGTATGTGAGTTGGAATGCTAAACACACTTTAAGCTTGAAAAGAATCTGGAAGGAACACTTACTTTGGCTTTACTTAACTCCTGAACAACTTAACTCAATAAAAAACAATAAAACAGATGCAATATATATATATAGCTTGTAAAACAGTGGAAAACAGCTTAGTTCGTTAAAGAAAATGCAATAACAAACTCAACTTTACTCATATAATAAAGTAATATAGTTTCTGTGGAAGATTCTCTAACCGACAACCACCACTATGAGCCTAAGTGGTGATACATCGTCTTGCCCACGCTGCTAAAATTATCCTATACTTTGCCATCATATAGAACGCCTTAACTAAGTGGATCCACTAGTCTATGCTAGAAGCATCTTAAGGAGTCATCTAAAAAGTATGACCATTTACTACCCATAATGACGACATGGTTTATGGAGACTTGAATTAATATGAACTCGCATCCCCATATCGGTGCTCAATACTACTCCCAAAATATACTTAGCTCATATGTTTTTAAAACAAACTTCTTTCTTTGGTTTGAGATAATTACTCAAAACTTAGATTAAAAAACTCTTTTGGAATCAGTGTTCCCTTTCTTGCTCAAATGTGAAAACATTTTTAAACTCTTGGGAATACTTAGTTCCCTTATAACTTTTTGAGAAATGAACTCAACTCTTTACCCTTTGCTTAACTTGAAACTTAAGTCTTAAAACAAAGTTAAAACATTTGTGAAAGACTTTAGAAAAACTTTTTAAATTTCTCTTGACTTGCTTCTTAACTTCTAGACTTGACTCCTAACTTTTATTGAATTGAATTATGGATTCAAGGTTCATGATATCATATTTATGGATGATTTCATGATGTTTAGATATACCTAAGAGTGTTGGAATCAACTAAGAAACATATGTACATTGCTAAGGAACAAGTACGAAAATATGGGGAACGAATGGGGAGAACTGGCGTCCCTGGCGCTCTGAGAGGGGTGGGGCACCAACCCTCAACATTCAGGGACTAGTCTGGGGAACTCTGGCTGGCGTGACTCCCCAAGGGTGAAGATTCAGAGACCCTTTTGGGGGGCGCTGGCTGGCGCGACGCCCCACCCCTATCCCCAGGTGTTTGACAACTTTTGTTCTCCGTTTTTCATCTCTAAACCCTCTAAACTCAATTGGTTCTTTCCCCAAACACTTAGAATCATTTATACCCTCAATATACATCAGATAATATTTGAAAACACAACTAAAAACATGAATCAATCTCAAGTAAACTCCAACAACACAACCCACAAGGATTCAAACGAACTTCATAAAAAAATCAAGGTAATTACTTTCGAATCTAATAAAATTTTCTGAATTGAATCACGATTGGCGTGTGGGTGAACTAACCTATTGCTATGTGATCTCACATACCTCATAGGGATCACTCCTTGACGAAATCCACAAGCAATTCCTGAAGATCTTGACGATTCTTGCTCCTTCTCCTCTTTTCTCTTCTCTCAAAACCCTAACTCAAATTCCAAAAGAGTAAACTGAATTCAATCAGATTAGACCTTAAAATAATTACCAAAAACGTAATTAACTAATTGTGCATGGAAAAGACCAAAATACCCATAAAAAATCCAGATTGGACTTTCCTTATCCAAACAGCCCAACTTCGAAAGGGCATATCTCACTCATACAAACTCGGAATCGCACAAACTCAGCGGCGTTGGTAAGATTGTTCCAAGATATTTCCTACGATATCTGGAAACATTCCTAACTCATCCTGAGCTAGAAGTTATGGTCGTTTGAAGTTGACCAAAAACTCAACTTAACACACTTAAAAAAAATCCAGATTTTAAAATTCTTTCCAAAAATGATTATTTCCACTTTTTAACTTCTTTCTAGTTACGGGGTGTTACAGATAGATATAGAAGTACTAATTTTTATAGAATATAGATAGATATAGAAGTACTAATTTTTAGTCAATCAAATATCTTGAAATAGGAAAACATTCGCATAATGCTAATTTAATCTATATTATGCTTTTAAGGAGAAAAATGATTAATTTTATAATGGTATATATCAAATAAACACAAAAGGTAAAAAAAAAACGTACTAAGAAGATTTGGGTAAGTTTTCTTGATCCTAAACCTTCATTTTCCATTGATTAATTATGAGGTTTTGATTGGTAAATGATGAGGTTTTTCAAGAACCCAAGTTCTTAGCTAAAATGGAGATTTTGAACTGTTTTTAAACCCTTTTTCGAGATGATTTTTCCTAATAATTTCCTAAAGCCTTGAGTAATGTTTTGAAGTATTAAGTTTTGGATTCAAACCTTAATTTTAGAATTGAGTTTTCTGTTGATTGGCCCACCTTTCAAGAAGATTGATTTGTGTATTGTTGTTTCTGGAAATTTATTGTAAATACTTGATTATTATAGATTGTGTGGCTTCGGAAGTGGTTCGGAAGGGGAAGACTCAACTCTTACAGTGATTGTTGATTGATTTAAGGCAAATGGCTTCCTAAACCTTGTATTCTAGTTGAGTTCGTTGCTTCCTTCGTTTCTTATGTGTTGGGAGTAATGAGGATGAGGTGAAGAGTTAAATTGTCCAGTTGTTACATCTAAATGAATAAAAAAGGGTTGGAATGAAAAGGGCTATGTGTTGAACATAATGATGTGAATTGCCTTAATGTAACCCTTGTATATTGAATGATGAAATGCTTGAAAGCATGAATGTGGACTTGAATTGTATGATTTGTTGTCTCTTCCGTGTGGTGTGTTATTGTTTGTATGCATTGATTGTGAACACCGTGATGAGGCATGTGATGAAAAGTTGATGGTAAATGGTTCCAGCTAGTGATATAAAGTCGATGGAAAATGGTTTCGGCTAGTGATTTGATATAAAGCCGATGGAAAATGGTTCCAGCTAGTGATTTGATATAAGACCGATGGGAAATGGATCCAACTAGTGATTTGATATAAAGCCAATGGGAACTGGTTCCAACCAGTGGTATTGTGCCAATGGGAAATGGTTTCGGAGAGAGATTGACTATATGACTTGATGCCTTTGATGGTTATGTGTGACTTGCTTGATGCTTGAGATTGATATGCTCGTTGCGTGTGAACGAACTACTTGACTTTGAGATTGACTTATTTGATTTGCTTGATTGTTGAATTGTGAAGATTGAATTGTGAATATTGGGCCTTGTGAGCCGTGTATTGTAGAACTGGTAGGTTGGGATGATTTATGTGTAGGTTGTAGTTTGAGGAGGTTCGATTGGAGTGTAAGGGGTATTGATTTCTATCTAGTTGCTTTGTTTAGTAGGTTGCTTGTTGGGTACCATGTTGTTGGTACTCACCCCTTGCTTTTACACT
>JAJOOO010000948.1:0-40516 GCA_029582685.1 Solanum piurae
GGTTCACGTGAACCCATGGTCCCCTCCCGAGATCATATATAGTAGTGTTATAATTTTAAAAAATATTGAAATATAGATGCGTGAACCCACACTTCAAGAATCAGATAATGCGATTATGACTGAGTGCACCTCTCTCCGCGAGGTTAGAAAGTTGAATTTTATGTTTATCTTGTTTTATTTTTCTTTCTAAAATTAGATAACATTTCTCTAAGTGGTAATTGGTATATAAGAATTAATTTTAGACCTATAATTTTAAAATTTTAACACTTTTCAGTAGTAAAAACCTAAATGTCGAACCGATCAAATTTATATCATAGATCAATCTTTATATAACAGTGCACCCATCATCTCAAAATCCTGAATACGCCTCTGGGGGTGTGCAAAAATCGAACCAACTGATAAAAGTGTTATTGGGTTTTTGGGTTAACGATTTTTAATGGTTTTATAAAAAAAATTATTGGGTTATCGGTTCGGTATTGGTTTTTAATATTGGGTTATTGGGTAAACCGATAACCCATTAAGACTAATAATTTACTACTTTTACTTGTACATAAATATTATATATTAATCTTAATACCTTAGTAGTTAGTACTATCTTTGTCATTTAGCCTTCAATTCACACACTTCACAATGACTTTGAGTTCACAATTTCACATTATAAAAAATGTTAAAATCTAAAGTAAGAACCATATTCCTCTTAATTTCTCTTTGTGTTACGCTTGTATAGTTATTTTCATCTTTGTTATTATTGTTTCTATTTTATGAGCATTTGTAAAGTTACATTATTGTGTTTTCGCATCAAATTTATTAGAAAAGTCATATATTTGTTTTATAAATATTTTCTTATTGGTTAAACCAAAAATCAACCGTTAAGGACCAAAACCGATAAAAAATATATTATGGTTTGGTTATTGGTTTAACATATTTAAAAACCAAAAACCGATAAATCGAACCGATAATACATAAAACCGAACCGATCGATGCACACCTCAATTCATGAGAGTAACCTAATAGTCTTAAAAGTTGAGTATTTATGTAAAATTTAAAATAAATTTTACGATAATACAATATTTATGACGCAATTATATTTCATCAATGAGTTCATATTTATTTGAATTGTTCGTTAATATGTATTATATATAATATTTATTGCAATTTATGTTATTTAGAAATTTAGAATAAAATATAATTTTATATTAATGAAGAATTTGAAAACAAATAAAATTTTGTATTACGTAAAAATTATAGAGTGATTATTTGCAAAAAGAAGAAATGATTTATATTATGAAATAAGAAAATAAGAATGAAATATAAATAATAATATAATATTGAGGAGAGAGAAAAATAGTCCTTTTTAGAGAGTAAAATAGAGAATTGGATTAGAGTTGATTGTCTGAAAAAATAGAATACCCTATATTTGGAGAGTAAAATAGAGGATTGTGTTGGAGATCTCTTAGGCGGCTAAATTGGCTCCAAATTGGCTGATTCGGGTTGCATCTTTGGACTCATTTGAATGGTTGAATTTGGCCTCTAATATTTATCAAATTATTTTTTAGACAACTCTAATCTTTTCATCAAAAATAAATAAATAACAATTAACTACTCTAATTTTTTCCATACCAGCTTCAAATTGTGCCATAACCTAATAGTTAAAACATTTGAAGTCTAATTGGCTTTCGCTTGAAATTCCTTTGTCTTTTATAGAGTTGGTCTGATATGGATAACAATTAACAACTCTGTATATATACACGTAAAGTTTGTTGCGCGAAAAGAAAAAAATGAATTTATTCTCTATATTTAAAAATTAAACAGAGTTAATGGCTAGCTTACTTAGTGAGTATGTGGCTTTTTTCATCTTCTTGCGACTTGAAGTTCTCATATTTTCTTGCACTAAAAACTTTTAATCAAAATATTTCAAAATAGTCTCATAATCCTAAAGCCAACCTAGACGCAGGTCATACGTTTCCATTTTCCACGCATTGCTTAGATTACTATAGTGATGCTAGAAGGGTTTTTCATTAGAAAGTTATACCGCATAAATATGGTAAAAAGAATTCATTTTTGTATATTTAGACGGAATACCTCACATAACTGATATTAGTTATAGTTATGTGATAAAAAAGTGGACCAAAATCTTACACGTTTGGATCCATTAATTCTGAATCATTTTTTTGGTCTCACAAAAAGGAAGTCACGTACATAACTTAAATATTCAAGCTGGCGATGCTTAAGTTGTACGTGTATGAGGTCCATGAATTGCTTTCTCCGTTGCCTTTTCCCACTATTATTGTTATAATAATTATTAATATTATCCATCTTATTGATTATGACTTTCTTGGAAACTATATATCCACTTTTTATTATTTTCATAAGTTGTTAATCATTAATATATACTACTACTAAGGACATCAGAAATTGAATCTAGAAGGAAAATTCATGGTTAAATTTTGAAACTAGGACCCCATTTTTCTGGCCGTAATTTAGGGAAATGACTTGGCGTTCCAATCCTTATCATTATTTAACATAGACCCAAGAATCATTTTTCTTGACATTTTGACATTTTGTAATAGAAAGAAAAAAAAAACTCCCTAAAAATTTCAACATTAAAGTAAAGTGATCACTAGACGGACTGCATAAGTGGCAATATGCAGGAATAATATATCGTCGAACCTCTTTACAACAAATGTTTATATTGATATTTTTCTTATTGTTGTAATAAAATATTATTATAAAGAATATATAAAATAGTATAACATGGAAAATTAGTTTCCTAGAAAAATATGGCTATTATAGTATAATATTATTATAAGAAATAACTGTTATAAAAAATTTCGATTCGTAATTATATATGTTATTGTCTATACTTATTTACACTACGAGTTCATTTTTGCCAATTGGTTATTTTATTGTATCTTTTACTATTAGAATAGAGCATTTTATAGGTCATTTTTATTCGACGATGTAAAAAAAATGGTACAGAGTAGGCAAAAGTTTAAACTTAAGGCTTTTGCGGGGGGGGGGGACGGGGGTTGATATGAGGGGCATGATCTGACTTTGCTAAACGTGCTTAAGAGCAATAAACATATTACAAAATGGGGATTTCTTAAATTATGAGTATTAAGACAAAATTTGTTCACCCTATGGGAGACCATAAGAGACACATATATTGCCATTGAACCAAACCTCCTAGTAATTTAGTCCACTTATCTTCATGAGGTTTATATCCATAGTCCAAATCAGTATTTACCCAAAATGTTATAGATTCATCATTATATAGTAATGGAAAAACATTTTTTTTTTTTTTTTTTTAGAGTAAGTAGTTTCAATTTTGTCCCTTTGACCAAATATATTTATGGGAGCTAGTCCAAATATATAAAATCTATACACCTAATTATGTATATATTATAGGTATATTTATTGGCTATTTTGTAAACTAGATCACCCGAAAATATAATAATTATCCCTTAAAAGAGTAAGCATATGATACAAATAATAGTATACTCCAAAAGTTGTTGTTTTTTTCCTCACAATATTCAGTCAATGGAATCAGCCACCTGTTGGGCATCCATTTGAAGATCCCCTCCTGAGATGCCCTTCTTCTTATGAAGATAAACCAACCATGTGAGGACCAATTTTTCCATCCATAAAATTGGAATATTTTTAAAAACTTTTTTTGTATCATATTAATTACTAGTCAATCAAATACCTAAACCAGTATTACTTAAGTACTTTTTTAAAAATTGAATGAGTCATTGAAAATTCAAAGCAGAAAGGTTGATTAGGAGTACATGTGCAATGCCAGTTAAGCATAGGAGATAACTCCATTTTTTATGTGCTGTAGAAATTTGTAATTACAGCAACATAACCACCTTATCATAAAATATATATCTTAACTTTAATACTTTCATTTGTCGGCACAACTTTTCCAGATTATAGAGATATTTCACTAAAATTAATTAAAGAGAGTATTTCACACGTTTTACTCCCTCTCGTTGTTATGTTTCGTTTCTCGAAAGTCAATTTCACTAATTTTCAAAATTAAATTTGATAAAATTATTGTTAAAAGTTTAGATATTTAAAATTTATACCGAGGGTAAAACTTACCCGCACCGAATATATACACCAATCCAATACATGCATGCCATGTGTTTAAATCTATAGTTCATTTAATGGTTGTAGCACCGTCCATGAATTCAAAATGAGTACGATTTTACAATATATATTGCACTTTTGGATCAGGTTTAGGCAAGTAACCAAAACCATCCATCAATTTTGACCCTCGATTTTCAACCTATTTCTTATAGTATTTTAAAATTCGATTAATATGAATTCACGCTAAAAGACATTTACTACCAAACCATAATATTTAGTGGTGTACTTCCCATGTTATGCAGCAGTTTGTTGAATGTTGACCACTTTTTTGTATAGCCCTTACAACTTTTCAGATCCCCTGTGGATTAATTTTGCCAAAATATAAATGCAGAAATGGGTGGTTAAAGATCTAATGCACTTTTGGACCTAAAAAAAAAAAAAAAACCTAGCCAAGATTACATCTAGGGGAGGCTTATAAAGATACAACAACCTTTCCTGGCCCTCCCACTTGGCAAAAACATTTATTTTTCTCTATTTCGCGGGTTATATTTGTTATCTCCTACCAACACAAATATCGAGTAACGTTTAACTACAACTTATTATGTGAAGTCTTGCTGTAATATAGACAACACCTTTTACCATCTAATTTTCCTCTGCTAGAAGTCATAACAGTGGATCTTATAATACAAGAATATCAGACATGTTCTGCTTCATAATTAAGGTTTTTGGAAGTATATATAACATTAGAGAAAACTGTCACTATTAAAATCACTAGTTTCTCGTTGAAATTTTCCGCTGAAAAATGTTGAGTGACTATTCCCACAAATATTTTGATTAAATTAATGAAAAAAAATAGTAGTGTTTTCACGTAAAAAAATTAGGAAGATTTCCACAGTGAGAATCTGTTTCCCGCCATTCGTTTACCCACTATTTCAATGAGAATCTGTTTCCCTCCATTCGTTTACCCACTAAGCTGGTTCAGTGGGAAAAATCATATTTTCTACTATAGATTTTTTTATTGATTGGCAGTGGTGTGTACACAATCTACTCAGAATCATATAGAATTTCATTTTTTCTGCCTATCTTCATCTTGGAGTGGTAAATTAGTCAACAAAGAAAGCTATAATTTAGGAGTGGTAAACAATTAGAGTGAAAAAAAGTTGCCTTCATATACAGTGCATCTAGCATAACTTTCTAGATATAGGTGAAAATTTTATTTCCATATTTCATGCTTGAATGGTGGCAGATAGATATCACTATCTTAAAACAGAGGAGAAAACACATGCAATGTGATTTATTTTAATAGATTCACATGCCTGTTATGTTATATTAAGTTAAAAGTAGTTGTTCAATGAACTACTTTTGAAGCAAAAAATAAATAAAAGATAATGTATTAATTTGTTATATGAACTTGACCAGTATGCAACAGATCTGAGAGGCATAATGTATTTCTTTACACAGTTTTATAAAACAGCTACAGTTAGGACCCTAGAAGCGAATCGCGAATTTAAATTTATTGAGTTTAGCTTTCTTAATTCTTACAACTATTACACTTTTGACATTATGATAATAGTGGGATAGCTACATAGATCGAAAGGTGATCAGTTGAATATCGTTTGTCTCTTGTATTTAGAAAACAATATGGTATATTTACGTCTCTTTACTGAATTGAATCATATTTGTTAAACTTCTAATAATTTACCACATATATATCTTATCCCTAGCAAGTTGGGTCATTTATATTAGTTTTCACCATTCATATTATTGTGACGAGTGCTTATGTGAGCACGTCCCAAAATATTCAAAATTGTAAAAATACAACATAAATTTACTAATCTTGTGTTGACTATCAACTTATCGTAACACTCCTCCTTTATTCAAGCTTGAGACCGACAATGTGAGTAAACTAACACAAGAGCGGATTAATAGACATAGACAATTTTTATATATGTGAAATGCGGTCATTGTCCTTTCAAGATATTTGGTAGTCAAAAGTTGATTACATATATAATAGACAAGTTTACCATCTATATAAAGACTTAAAAAACTACATGTGACTTCTCACATTGAAAATTATTAGTCAAAAGATCAGTATTATTTTCCTTTGAATGGTCCATGGCCTGCCTAAATCAACAAGGACTTTGCACAACAATGGGTCCAAGAATTTCATTCTCTAATGATTTTGCTGATAATCAGCAAACATTAAGGCATGAACAATATGGCTACAAAGAGGCACCTGTTTCCTCTGATTTCGAGTTTTCGGTCTCCGGTTACAAGATGATTCCAGCTGATGAAGTTTTCTTCAAGGGTAAATTGTTGCCCTTGAGAGAAAATAGCACTAAGGCAACAACACTTAAAGATGAACTTCTTGCTAATGATGATGATGATGATGATTATGAACATGTATTTCCATCAGTAGGAAAGGGGAGCTGGAAAGAACGTTTTGGTTTTAAGAGAGCTCCAATTTTGCCAAAGAAAGTTGATAGTAAAGAGACAAAGATGCCTGATTTCTTCAATGACATTATCACAGGTAAGCCAATATATTTAAACTAGTTATCATTCACTTGAAATTACAAATTTGCAACTGAAAGAGTGATGTTGCTCGATCGGATTCTCCAAAAATAATGTAACATTCGCGTTAAATCCTCCAAAATTGCACTACTTTTGAAGGATTTGATACATACTCTACATCATTTTTAAAGAGAAACATAGCTTATAAGTTATTCAGTCGGGCGTATATATCTTAGATCCAATGGAAATAGTAAAACTTCATAATATCATAAATGAGTCTCTTAATTGTTCTTTTCTTGCCTTTCAGGAGCTAATTGATAGATTGAAGAGGGAGGATAAGCAATGGTAATGTTGTAGAGTTCTTGGATCTAACAAGGGTGGACGTTCTTTTTTTCCTATCTTGTTTTGGCGTGTTTTTAGAGATTTTGACAATTTTCTTGACTATTAGGAGACTGAAAACTTGTAATCTCTTTGATCATTCAACCTCCACCCCTTAGAGAAATGGACCATGTACAGCGTCGTGTGATTGTTCTTACGTTGTAAAAATGTTTTCGACTTTTAATGTAATCTTTTGTATTTGTTTGATAGAATCAAATCTAATAATGCTCCTTTATTGTCACTCGATGTTTCTGTAGTATACCCATTTTTTGTTGATCTTGAATTAGATTTGAGTGCTGTTGGGAACTTGACAGGAACTTTCTGGAAAAATGATGGCAGTTTTATTCAAATTATAATATTTGTGGAGAAAGAATCGAGGCATATTTTACCCAATAATAAAGAGTTTGAACCGGAAGGAGGGGGGGGGGGGGAGGTCAGGGAGAAGAGTGGTGCATCACAAATCACACATATACATATATCAGTCCAACTATGGTTCCAATGAGTTGGATCTAAGGTCAAATTTTGCCACTTAAGACATGAGGAGGGATATTAATAAAGTTGTTACAATCCAAAATTGGCAAGGAAATAATAGTTGGATCCTTGGTACACCGTACATGTGCTAATAATATAAGTAACACACCCAATAAAATAATTGAGGTCCGCGCAAGTTGATCTAAACCCCACCATTATTTAAAAAGAAGAAGACAACGACCATCTTAGAGATAAAATATCACAAGCATACTAATGATGTAGCCATATTACCACAAGGGTAAACTTTTATATATAAAAAACATATCACTGTGATTAAGTCCACCGTTGTCGATTTGTCACAACTACTTTCTTTGCTAAATCAAATATAGTTACACTTTAAAATGCGTTGCCACTAGTCCGATTTTATTTTAAAATTTCCAAACACACAAATTAACACAGTTATTGTATTGTTTGTATATCATCAATCACAATTATAAATGTTAAAATTAGTCACCAAAAGAAAGTCCCTTGCACAAAATTACGTAAGAACTTATTGTGAAGCAATCATGAAGGATAAAGTGTACTATGACAGTATCATAATGATACTATCACAAATATAGCATGAAAACACTCCTTGTCCCGCTTTAAATGATAGTAAAGACGTTCAAAATCTCCAGACATACAGTGTTGTACAGGCATTCTATTGCTTCACGATGTATATCATCCAATAGATGTGAATCATGTCCCACCAAAAGAAAATATCCACCTTCAGCTATACATTTGCACTGACCTAATAAGTGATAGGCCAAATATATAAACGCATCATTTAACTTGGTCTCAGCTTAGCATATATCCCCTCCAACTTGGGGTACTCACAAGTAGGCACTTAAACTTGTATAAGTTGAACAAGTAGATATATGTTTCCTACATGGCATAATACACGTATGTGTCTACCCAAAGTTGGAGGGCATAATGTCAGCTGAAAAGTTACACGTTTATGTATTATGTCTAAGATAACATAAAAAAATTAACCTGTAACACGAGAGATAGAGTGTATCGAGAAAGCATATTGCCAAAAGACAGTAAATTGCACAGACTGAACACTCCCTCTTCACTTTGAGAAGAACTCTTATTAGACGTCACGAAATACAGGACGCAGCTACGAGAAGGAAGAGAACAAGGGGAAGGGGAAGGGTGGGGTAGGGGGGGGAGAGAGAGAGAAAGGATACAAGTTTAAACAGAAGATAATTACAAGAAACAATGTTGTACAGATGACAATTCTGCCAGCAAAACCAAGGGAACCAATATATTTACAATTTGCACATAGCACAGCTGACATAGCCGAACAATTGAAACTAGTGGCAGGCCCGGCCATATGAGCAAAAAAATAAGTTCACCACTCTGATATTTACATAATTTACATGATTACCTGTCTCCTCAGATAAAAGAATCTGTCTAATTGTCCTACGATCTGTACACCTGCCATCGGTATAGGCAAAGCAAATAAGTTCAAATTACATGAGCACAAAAAAGAAAATCTAAGCCAAAGAACTATTATTCCAGTTTATGTTTTAACCATGATCTCATGATTAAAGAGATGAGAGGGGGGAAGAAGGTTGAGTTGATGACAAATGAAAAATCAACTGACTAGCTAAGTACAAGTCGATAGCTAGGGGGTGAAATGGCATTGTCTCAAAAGAAAGAACTAAGTTAACTTCAAAGTTTCACTTTTACCAGCCAAACATATAGATAACTTCTGATACTCACCTATACAAAACTAATGCTGGCTTGCAAATTTTGTTGGAGCTCTTCATGGAGAAACTTCAATATGCAAGCAAGAATAAAATGTGTTACTGCTTCTAATCCATTTCAATCATGAAGTAAAAACTTCCAATGTCTCAGTTTGTCACACTCGTTACATGGAAAGTTAGCTGTATAAATAGATACAGCCATGCTGGAAATGCACCAAAAGATACAACTAAGGATTGAAACTGCATACCTACTACATGTACTGCTGAGATGGATTTGTCCCCAAATATTTCTCCAAAGACTCTTTCTTACGCTCCGGATTGAGGCTGCATGGGTGCTATAAGTTAAAACTCCACACAGGAATATAACACATTGCCAAAGTCACATCGCATTATATCAAACTGATAGAGCAGAAGCTATGAAATTGATTAAGGAATTGAAGAAGTCCTATTCGCAGGTTTGGGCACGAGAGAAAATTTCAAAAACCATTGATCAATAATAATAGAAGAAAATTACGATTATTTTTTATAAATTGAATGAAAAAATTATGATGATTATTCAAAATTCCTACCTTAAACTTCAAGCCTACGCAAGACTCTTTAAGGTAAGATTTCTCATGAGAGCATGAATCTTCAGTTAGTCAAACTCCTTATTAATCCAAAACACAACCACAGAGAAAATAAATTTTGAAGCATTAAAGGTTGACAAAAAACTTAAAACAGTAAACTAAAAATCTAAAATAGATAAAAAGAGAAAGAAAATGCTCAATATTAATTACGTGATGGTTTTGTTATTCTACCTTGGATAAAAAAAAAGGAAAGCCAGTTGCCCTACAAAACAATTTGAAAGAGAGAGGGAGAGAGAGAGAGAGAGAGAGCAGACCTGTTCCTTACACCTAGAAGAGCACAATGAACAGCTCGTGCTGTGGCAGAAGCCGGGGCAATGGCTGCTGCTGGAGCAGCTTGGATAGCAGTTGCAAAAGCAGATCCCATTCCAGCACCACGCTGATACCGTTTGATGGGAGTGCGTATTAAAGCAGAAGCAGATTTACTGAAGCCATCACTCATACTTTCATAAGCCTGGCAAGATTATCAGGGATCAGTATCTCAGTTATACTTTCATTAGCCTTCCAAGATTTTCAGGATCAGTGCCTCAGTTGGACTACATAAAGAGTATATTCCAAACTTTCACTGAAGGAAGCTGAATGGAGGGGGAAAGGGGGTTTGAGGAAAAGGGACGATGGGAAATAAGAAACTTGCAAATTCCAAACTTTTGGTCTAGGACGACGAATGCTTGTCATCTGTATATCTAGTTCAGGCAAAATTTCCCCAAGAATGAGAGGAGGGATTGCAACGTCACGTACTTTCACTTTTTATATCAACTTAAGCAGACTCTTTTAGCCACAGTGAACCAGTTATCTTCATTTCAACATATACGGGAGTGTCAATTGCAGGCTTTAGAACTAAAATTCAGAAACGGTGCTAACCAGCCAAAAAGTAAAACAACAGAGTGTCTCAGAAAAAGGATTATCACCTGTTGGATCCCTTGTCGGGAATCTCTAGGTTGATTAAATCTCACACTAGTGTTTCCTCCACTTTGCACAGGCCATGTTACTGATGGAGGAACACTTGTAAGAATATATTCTGCTTGCAGAAGGATTTCATGAGCGCCAGCAGCCAAATGCACTCCAAGCCCAATTGCTTCAAGTGAAATACTTCTAAGGAACGCTATTGTACCTGCAAAAGATTGAAGCCTTTTTGAGAGCTATAAGCCGCAACTATATTGGCACACAGGATAGAGATACTTTTACATGGCTATTAATGTCCTCTAAGACAAAAACAAAGCATTTGTGTCCTGTGGCAGGGTTGACCCTGTACATTTGAAGAAAATAAAAAGTTCAAAGACTCAATCCCCCTCTTTTAACAGATGAGAGCAATTACAGCAGAGGTACTATTATTTGTCAACAAATACTAAACAAGACAAGCACTTCTCACTCAGTGATACGACGCTTCTTCTTAACAATTAGAGACATAATTGACAGCATATAGTCGCCGACCTTTTGCAGAAGATAACAAATAGGGAAGCAGAGTAATGTGTAAGACGAGGTCAGAGATTATCCACCAACTAACAACAGCATACCAGTGTAATCCCACCAACTAAGCATATAATATAGATAATATAATTTTCTACTTCAAAATATAATACGATCAAATGATTAAATACAGGTGCATCCTATTGCATTAAGCAGCACAGACCATTTTCAGGAGACTTCTATCGATACACTTAGTTCAGTGGATAAGTGATTTCCCGTCTTTTTTATGTGAAGATACAGGTTTCTTCCAATACCTCCTTTGCCGATCTCCAACGGTATAGGAAATTTCTGCTGTCTTGATGTAATTTACATAAAGCTTCTGCGATAACATCTTTCAAAAGATAAAATAAGAAGAAAAAGAAATACTTGGGGTGCTTTTACTACTTTTTAGTTTAAAGCTTGATTGCGGGTTAATAATCCAATGCCAATGGAATTGATAAGTAACAGAATGATCTTAAGTCATTCTTCTTCCATTTTCTTGTGAAGCAAAGATATCTTGTTTCCCTGTTTGCAAGATATTGGTCTATCCTGAACCCATCTACAGGTCTTTATCACTCCACGGTTACATGGCTTTGGGAAACTATCTAAGAATGGAAAGACTCAACTTTTTTTACCAGAATGTAACCACTGCCTCAACCAGATAAGATACTTGGCAGTTTTATGACATGTATCAACACCCATCCTATACAGAATGAAACAGTGACCTCTCCACCTATTTCCTCTCCTGTCCTTCAACAATACCCAACTCCAGAGGAACCTACTGGAAACGACCAACCATCCTTCATTTCCGTTCATTCAATCTTTGAAATGCCATACTAGGATATTCCATTCTTTTTCATGCATATTTTAGACTATTTAAAATCAATTTCTTTAGAAACTCAAAAATATTTTTTTACAGTAATTTGTTTAATTCAATCAGTGCATAATGTTAGTCTCTAGATGTTGGAAGTTAGGCGAAATTTCGCTATAGAGTTGGTGATGCATCCCCTTTTTTGGTTTCCTCCCTTAAACTAATGCTTATAACAAGGGTCTGTAGTATGAAATATTCTGAGCCAGAATCAACTTAATAATTGAATTACCTGCATGCAAAATATAAAGGGAAAATTCTTCCTTGCCATTATTCTTATAAAAGATTCCTTTTATAAATTTTGGAGCCTCAAATCAACAAATTGTCTTCTGCTTTTTTTTTTTTTTTGAGAAAGGTAATATTTGTATTCATCAGCACCAAGTTGGTACTGGTATCAATATTTAGATTTACAAAATAAATGATCTTTTCAAAATTGTAACAGAAGGAGGGGTGCAACACTGTCAACACATTGTCTTTTATCAACATTTCTTCTATATCCCTTGAAAATTAGCTTTCATCTGGATCATCTTTACTGCAAAAAGTATAAAGGAACAAAAATATCCCACAAAGGCTAATACATGGCCACACCATACATTTACACACACCCGTATTTGCACATATCTCTACGTCTATCTACCATAATTCTGTTGTTACATGCTATAATTTCAGCTCCTTGCATGACAATAACAATATCCCACAGTGCAACAAAGAAAATATATTACCATCACAAGAAGTGTGTAATTTAAGTTCCTAAAAACAAGCACTCCACAATCAGGAAGAACCTAATCAGTTCAAGATTCACTAGACATACAGGAGGGGCTTTTATTTCTTCCACTACATGTACTCTTCAGGGATGTAAGAGATAGAATTCATTATTGTTACCTCTTTGCATTCCTTTTAGCAACTTTTGATCCTTCTTGTAACTCTTCACAGGAAGAGAAACCAACTTTGCTGCACTAGAACCAACAGCTACCAATGACCGAATAGGAGGAAGGCCTTTCAATAGTTTATGAATCTGAGGGTAACACAAGAATAGATCAGAACCCATCGCAAACTTTGACATGCAAACCTCAAATTATCCACAATTCCAAAATATTATACAAACCTGATTTTGGGATATATCTTCCAACCATTCACCTACTATTATTTCACCTATGCCACTCCAGCCATAGACACCTAGAGCTTGAACATGTTTGAGATGCAGGTCAACCCCCTGCATCAGAAAAGTATTGGTTACACCATATTATGAACTTGTATATAAAAATATTTCACCTCATGTACGGTACAAGAAAATATACTGCTGGCTATCTCAATATGCGTTCATTCAATTAATGTCAATACAAAGTGGCCGAGTCGGGCACCTTAAGGTCTTGAATTAAATTATCCTACAAGAAATTATTTGGTGTACATGATCCTCTTCTTTATAATACTTACTTTACTTAACAAACTAATTCATAACTCTACCTCACAGTTTGTACTTCCAATGTTTCAATTAGGAATGCCAAATGTGCATGTTGGGCTGAATCAATAAATGAGCGGCTTAAAGGTTACTTGGGTTGAGATTGGTTGGGACAAGATGGGCTAAACAATAGGTCATAGTCAGACCAGCCCAACTCTAACCAAATTTAAATTCTTTGTTTGTTTTCTTATAAAATTTTTTGGTTACCAAATGGAACTTTGTTTTTCTTTATTATGGCATTTCTAACATATCAAACAAAAGACCAAACCTCAGTTCGTGTCACGCCCCAAGCTCAACGGCACAACTGGCAGCTAATGCCAAAACTTAGGCCCGAACCGACCCTGCTAGTTTGTTTTCTTATCTATGTGTGGCTTCTATGTGCTATTAACAATTGGTTCAGCAGGGTCGTCTCGGGCCTAAGTTTCGGCATTAGGTGCCAGTTGCGCCCTTGAGTTTGGGGAGTGACAGTTCGTGACCAAACACTTCTATTATTTAATTGTATTCTCATCAGTAATTACTGGTATCTCCAATAGAAAGACATGAACTTGAATGAGTATCGAACTAAAGGACGTATGAAACCAGGAAACATCTAATTTTAGCAAGTTTTGCATGCATTTGGAGGGTGTCCTTATAGAGTAACACATACTATATGCTTATTACCATGGGAGAAACAACTCCAAGCATTTGTCGTAATGTTCTTCCCCCCACCCTGACCCTAAATGTCATGAACTTCCATTTTTAGGTAAATGAGATTTCAAGAAAAGGGGATGAATTTTAATACTAAATACCTGGCGATCGGATATCATGTAAACCAATTCAGATCGGCTAGAACTTTCCATTTATAGTGAAAGTTAATGTGCACTTACAATATGACAATTCAAAAAAAATTCAACTTCATCTGAATAATCTGAATATGCCTTGCACAACAAAAGAATAAGAAGAAAGGCGAAACTCTGACCAGCTAATTTCTAAAACCACACTACAGCAATGTTGCCAAATTAAATCTATAAAGGAAAATCACTAGGGAGAAGTAAATACCTTCCAAGGTACAAGGTTAACAAGCTCAACATACTTGCCACCCCTTAATGCAGCTAAATCAACACGGCAAGGGCTATAGTCAACCCGAAGATGAACAGGCCAGATATCAAATTTCTGCAACCAAAATCCAGTAAAATCAGCTTCAACTATCAGTCCACATAACTATGGCAGGCTGATCAAGCAACCAGAAAAACCACTCTCAGAATAAAGTTGGTATGTCCACAGATTAAAGGATTCAAATGAAGGCACCAATAACAAGTATTTATTTGTAAAAAAGCAAGTATTTATACAATCAACCATCTTTTTTTGCACTGCAAACGGACAGACCAGCTTTGGAGGATGTTCATCAGCCTGAAAGGATTAGTTGGGTGAAACCTGGAAGCACTGCAGACGTTCTAAGATGCTGGAATATGGATGGTAATGTGAGCAAGAAGGAAGAAAGATGAAAGATCGTCCCGGCATGCATTTGGTGGTCAATTTGGATTGAGAGGAACAAAAGGTGCTTTGAGGGGACTCAGAACAACATTCATAATCTTAAAATGAATTGTTTAGGCCTTTTTTATTTTTGGTGTGAGCAAAAACTATTATCTCAAACAGAAGATATTTGTGATGTTTTAAATTTTTGTAAGGCACAAAACTGAATTACAAGTTGTAAGTTGTAATACTTTTGAAGGGGAACTACACTTCGGTTGTAGTATACCTGCGAGTATTTATGGGCACGAGGAAGCAGCTATCTTTTCTATTTTCTTTTACCTTACCTTTTCACAAAGATAAATAAAATTATCCAACTGCAAGTGCGTAAGTTTACTTGAAAAGAGGCAACTATATGTTTAATATGGCAAAAAAGAACCACTTATTTCTCACCTGAAAATAAGGAAGCAGTGCCTCTTCGATGACTGCATTACCCCCAAATTTAGTTCTCTTTGCTACTATTTCCGATTTACTCAGATTTTGTGAAGAACTTTGGGAGGGGGTAACTGCTGACTTTGTTCCTCCGAAAAAGCTGATGAGAAAATCTAACTGATTTTGATGAAGATGTAAACGCATTGGGAGGAATGCGATTCGTAACCTGAAAATGAAAGCATCATATCAATCCAATCACCAAGTACATACAGACTATCCAAAAGGAATACGATGAATTCTCTCAACAAGTTTGGATTGGATTCTTGGAGAGAAAATTCTATGAGGAACTTTCTGTTGAACAGCAATGAATGCTAAGCTATTCACGTGAGCAAGCAAGAAAATATGTATGTGAAGCATGTAAATCATGAGGAAAGGAAACAGCATGGTACAGTTCACTTATTACAGGAATAGCGCGAAAGAGATTAGAAGTGCCTTCTATATAAAATTTCTCGCACGCGTGCACAATGTAATTTATGTGAATTCACAGCCCAAACATTTTCTAAACATACATGCGAGTGAACAAGGCATAAATAAGGGAAGAGAGAGAGACTGGTCAGTAGACCTACCTTCTTATATGTACTTTTTTCAGAATAAAGCGACAGATGTTGGGACTTGAAAAGGGAGGTCATATCAACTCGTTACAAACTAGAATAATAAGCTCAAACTGAATGACTATCAAATTACGCCAGATACTCGCATACTTTGTAGAGTGACGTATAAGACATCTCTACTTTTTTCCCTCCAGATGGGTAAAGTATCTAAAGGAGTCGATTTTGAATCATTTTATACATTTTTATCTACACATTCTGATATTCTTGGAGAGCTAATAAGAAATTCATAGATACTTGTGCATGCTAGGATCATAGAAAATTTAGTGGGGGGATTTCCCGCCATTCTGTATATGAGCCTCTTTGAACCGGCAACTTCATCAGATAAAAACTGAAAAGAGGAAAAGAAAGGGCAGAATACTTTGATAGCCCCTTAAATTTGCCACTAAATTTCATTTAGAAACTTGAACTATTATATGCTTCAATTGATCACCTGAACGCATGATAAAGTGTTCCTATTTAACAGTTCCGAATCAAATTTTGGAAAAGCGCCTATTACGTATATAAATTAACCATATAAAACATATCAACTCCTTTAATTGTATACATCAGCTGCAATTGGAACAAGCCTGAGATTTTACAGTCTATTGAGGCTAATGTCTATTAAAGGAGGTGCATATTTTCAGTAGTTAATATACCAACGTAATATAGCTTGTTGAGACAGAAGTGTAAAATAGGAACACTTTATCATGTATTCAGGTCCTCAATCAGAACAAATTGTAGTTCGGGTATCTAAATGCAAAGTTAAGGGGTTATCGATGTATTCCACCGACCAAAAAAAAGAGTCATACTGCTTTTTGTTTGTCCAAATTTTGTTCTTTTCAAATACTTAAATTGTCATAGTAATTTTCACTATCAAGTCCTGTTGACATCCATTGTCATGCAGTGAGTTTAACAAGAGCAGTGAAATATTTTTCCTCTAGTTCGTCGTTCTCTCTAAAAATGTCTTTTTTTTCTATTTTTGGATAACCCAAAGAAAATTTCATAATTTGCACCAACCTTTGCAAATGTTCTATTTCCCTTTTTTATCAAGGAGAGGAGAGATAAAGATTGTGTCTGTGTGTCTATACAATCATATATCATCATTTTTACACTGGCCAATAACCTACAAATTCAGATACTTTTATTTTTGTTATAATGGAAGTAGGTGTTAATTCATGCACGATAGACTAGGTCTTGCTATCATAACAGGTTATAGTTGGGTTGATGGCTTTGTGAAACCTCAACAGGTCTAATAGTCTTCCACCACCCGAACCCATTTATACTCACCATATTATCACCCATTTTTCCACCTCTAAGGACAAATAATCTGGAATTTGCATATCTCTCTAACAAGCACATAAGCAGCAGATTAAGCACATCATGGACAGATACAGTATCTTTAAGAATATAAATATACAATGACAGTATGACACATAAAGGGCCTGATTGGTAGGAAAGGAAAGATATGTGAACTTCTGTGCAAAGTAAACTATACTAAAATAAACCAAGTCAAATGGATTCATAATAGTAAAAGACTAGTCGTGAACTCCCTTTTCTAACTGCTGGGTGAAAATAAACAAATAAACGTCACCTTGCCTGAAGCCCTATGCTTCTCTGCATCCAAGTTTTGTTGTTTTGTTTTTTCCCTTCTTCAAATTCTAAAGAACAAAATCTTAAAACTACTCTCCAGTTACCATTTTTATAACCTAGAACTCAGGCACTTCACTTCTGAGTGGATCCTAATGAAATTATACATGCACACAACAACATACCCAGTGTAATCCCACAAGTGGGGTCTCGGGAGGGTAGAGTACACGCAGACCTTAGCCCTACCTTGGGAGGTAGAAAGGTTGTTTGTTTCCAATAGACCTTCGGCTCAATTAAACATATACATGCACATAAAGGGTATATAAAAATATGCTCTCTGACATAAACTGAGTAAATCACAGAGACAGCAAAGTTGCACTGGAAAGAGACATGTGCCAAATTGAGGAAAAGTTCAAGGGAAACAGTGAACGTACCGGTACTCCTCAAGAGGGATAGCAGGATCAGGTCTTACTGCTTCAAGATCCAGCTTAAATGCTTTGGAAGAAGACTTCCTTAAACAGCCTTTTGATTGATAGTACCCCAGCACCTTGATAATCAAACAGAAGAAAGAATTTTAGATCCAGCATAATTGATTGTAAACTATTTGCAATTCCAAATACGTGAAGAAACTTAATATACCAGTTTCCAAGGGGCAGCTTTACTGTTGTCTTTAACACAGAAATCATGAACTGTTATGGACTGCCTAGATACCCGAGTTCCACCATCAGGAAAGATGTCATACTGAAATCGCATTCCAGACAGTGTCAGTTCTAAACAAACAGTTGTATCCCGCCCACAAGTTCCTGTAGATTGCTGTGTTTTACTCTGAACATTTTGCCAGTCGGATCCCGCATACAATCTCCAGATAATATTCATGTTATTAAGAACTATGCGACCCTTAACATTTTTATTTTCATCAGGTTCACTGAGAATGCTAGAAGCCTCAGACTCTGTCAACTCCTGCGAACCAGCTTTTCTGTCGACTTCTGAAACATGATTCTCTAAAATTCTTAAACAGTTGTCCCCATACCATCCAGTACTTCCCTTCAAGTCATCACCACTCCTTAGAGGGCTGGGCGTGTATCTAAGAATATCCTTCGATGACTGATCTGTCAATGCTTGTTCAGACAGCGGACATAGGTCAGACAAGAAATATTCTTCAATAAACTGAGGTAGCTGTTCAGGTGATAATGGAGTCTCACTAGTTTCTTGTCCACCTACTGGAACTGAGCTTGTGAGAGGCGAGCTATTCAAAAACCTTGGAGAGTCTTCATTACTGTAGTAAAATGTCTCGCCAATGAAACTATTATTAGGTGACAGGTAAATGGGTGATTCAAGATGATCAGCTTGGTCATCCTCCTCATGGTTCAATTGAAATGCATCTTCACATATTTCATCCATCAAGTTGATATTACCGCATTTGCTACTTACATCACCAGTCATAGGCAGCATATCAGAAGTTGATGCTACAGAATCCACGTCAAAAGTGCATAATTCTTTGCCCTCACGTGCCTGCTGAACATTATTCCACCTTGTCTGCAAGTGAACCACAGATTCTTCCAGGTCAGGGGCAAAAAGCTGTTGCATTTGAGCAGCTAAACGTGTCAATCCACTAGCTGTATCATGGCAAGTGTTCAGAACAATCTGTGACTCTGAACAATCAATTTCCCAAAGAGCCCCAGTTTCAGAACTGATTCTTAAAAGAGCTTCAACATCTGCCCCGTGAGCAACTTTAACATATCCAGTCTTGCGAAGATGCTCCACACTGTAGACACTGCCAGCACAGTTCGGTGCATGCACAACAGAAAGAAGCAGACCCAGATCCTGCACAGTAATTTTGTAATCCCTGATAACAGAATCAGCAAAAGTTGTACTGGAAAACCTCAAGGAAGATGCAGCCAACAGACATGCTACATACTGCTCATCTATTGCTTCCTCGCAATTGGGAGAACTTGACTGAGAATCAGCGCATCCATGCATTGTCAATTTATTTAGGTACGGCTCGTAACTCAAGGCAATGTCTATCAAGCTAAGGATAAAAGAAGATTCAAAAGGGACACTAGTTTCACCCTCTTTCTGCACATTACTATCACATTCTTGTGTAGCTTCAGGAGAGGGTAAAGCGAAAAAGGAGAAAATTGTGTCAAACCAATCCAAGCGTCCACCAACTGCAACAACAGTGCCGCACCGAACAGTGATGGACACGGCACTGCTCTGTGGATCTTGAAAGTGGATAATATCTAAACCTGACAACTTAGAAGAAAATACATTTGAACCTTCTCCATCACCACGGCTGCTGGAAGAGTCATTGATGGAGATGAGGAGAAACTTTTCACTTGGGACCCCTGTAACTGAACCCCACAAGTTGCCCTCACCATGGGTCACCCAGAGAAAGCTAGAACCATTTGTTCCTCCAACATCTGAAACAGATAATAGACCAAAGTTCCGAAGTTCCAGTGTAAAGCTATGCCAAGAACCAGTAATTTCATTCTGTAGTGAACCCTTATTATTCTTCTCCATAGCTTCCTCATTAATTGATATGGTTACAGAATCACATTCAACAAGGACTGATGACTGAGAGGCAGCAGTCACTTTTTCAGTATCAACAAGATTTAAGTCCAGTCCTGATAACCTATCAATCACCTGACTCACAATATCATTTAATTTCAGAAATTCTGATTTGCTTAAAGTAATTGTAATGGGAGATAAATGTGCATGAATGCAGAACTCAGAGCTTATAATCATTTCTTGTCGAATATTATCAACATCCCCAGAATCCTTGACAGTGGTTACAGACGAAAAGTCGTATCCTTTTCCTCTGAACTTCTCTAAGCACCTTGCATTCTCTGAACAAGCAAGCTGTCTGGCTCTCTTCATTATCCAAGGACCAGTCCTGGCACAGTCCTGCCAAGAAAAGGTAACAACAGAAGGCCCTCTTCCATTTGATGTGGTCATTAATTTCTGAGCTGAAAGTCTATACTTTAGAACACTTCCACAGGTACTCTCAACATTCTCTCCAGACAATGGTGTGATTAAGTTGACATCAAGCTTCCCAAAATTCAAGGACAGAGAGCACAATTTAGCCACAGAATTCCGACTTTTAGAACTAGTAGCAGAACATTTTTTAGTTGCATGACTAGCTTTGTCCCCAGGATCTGATGGTGAAGAAACATCAAGAGAAATAAACTGTTGCCAACAGTAATAGCTCCTAAAATCTTCACCTTTTCCACAAGGAAAAGCCAATATGATCCTGGCAGTTGGAAGAGATACAGTTCCCCTGAAACTTTCTTGTTCTGAACTTCTTCTAGTATCAGAGCAAGGGCTAGTCCTTCCATTCCCTTTGGATGAAGCCATACACCTATCCTCATGGGCCAGAGTGCTAGATGTTTCAATAGGAACCTCAATTTTCTTGAAAAATTCTGAGATTTCAGTTAACAAATTAAAGTTTACCCAGAAAACAAATGGTGGAAACTTCAATGAAAAAGATGTTGGCCCAACAAATGAGTTTCCTGAAGAACTTATTGTAGCTTGGCAGAGGCTAGCACCAAAAGTTTTAAGCAATTCTACCTGCACTCCATCGTCAGCAAAAAGACTTATTTTCTTCCTTGGATGAGGGAACCCATCAGTAAAATTCATCCCTAATGGATTAGGAGCAGCAGATGCACTCTGAGTATCCAGATCAACATTCTTGGTGGACCAATCAAGAGGTGGGATGGCAGTTTGAACTGCGTCTTGAATTTTTTTGATGTTATTATATGTACGCAATTTGAAATCAACTGTGTCATCCTCTCTTGAGAAGTGATCAGTAAGTGCCACATGCTGAACTGTAGCTTCAAAATTCACTTCCTGGCGCTGTACCTATTAAGCCTTAATGTTTTTAAAGTTAATAGAGGAGCTACTAAATGTCCAATAAAGCAGTGCCAGAAGCAAATCAACAACAAAGACATAAAACGTTACCTGCAATACCAGAAGCAAATCTTGAAAACTTGCACTTATATAATGAACATAAAAACCAGCATTCCCTTTATCAGCATCCACGGTGCAGCGATGTCTCTCTTCCTCATCAATAAAAGAAAAAAGAAGAGATACTTTGGCAACTGTTGCCCTAATATTGGTTTCAAGTTGCTGCTGATCTGTAGTGAATTCAAAAGAAATAAAATCAGTTTGCTAACAAGGGGAAGAGGTAAATTACTAAGCAGTAATTACTGAGGTCCCCACTAAAGTGACTAAACAATTTCAATGACTTCCTTCACTTTCTGAAATAAGTAATATACATTGAGCTGTATAATCCACCCAATCAGAGTGGAAACACAAAAGATTAAATATAAAAATAAATGGGAAATACAAAATGACTAAAGTGTCAGCTCAGTGTAACCATCTTAAGAGATAAAAATGAATTTGCAGTTTGAGCTCCTCTCTGTACTTGGTATGTATATTTTCTTCACTAAGCATGTATTAGCTTTGTGTACAATAACTTTTGCAATGTCTAGAACACTCTGTTCTGAATGCCAATGGTTTATATGAACCATTTCGGCACAGACATAACTAATCACAAGGCAGATCAGCACATTTTCTGCTAAGGTGAAACTAGAATAAAATGTTGTGTGTTTGTGCATATTGGGCCCAAAAAACATACCCGAAGGAACAAGCAACGACCCAGAAGCAAGGTTAGAAGCAGCAGTTATTGCACTAAAAACAGAACAAGTCCAATTCCACATCCCACTGTTTCCTAAAGCTGACTGTGAGTTTCTCAGACCATCAAAGCATTCAAAAAACTGGTGCACGCTGCAAGATACAACATAAGAACATAAGGACATATTGTATTTTAAAAGAACATAAGGAGAAATCAGCATAAGGAGATCTTGCTGCCGTTAACAATTTGTTGTGATGCTTTTTTTTAATCAGGTAGAACATACTTCATTCATAAACATGGCCAAACACTGGCAGTATACAAGGGGACAATTTGTTGTGATGTTATCAGTATAGGAAGCTGAAGACTCCAAGTGTTGAAGCAAAAGTACTGCATAAAGCTTCCACGTCCAACTTAACATCAAATTGATTACTGTAAGGAGCTAGTATTGACTTGTGTGACCATCTTATCTAAAAACTTAAGTGGTTAGAGAAAGCACACTTTTTCTCACATAATTATGTCTTTAACATTCCCCCTCACATGTGATCCGACTATTGTTGTAGGATCAAACATGTGGCTTCGAACCTCCGCCTACTCTGATATATATTAAATTGTTTGACCATCTAATCTTAAAGCTCAATCCGCTATAGAGAGCACACTTTTCAATTCATTAATTATGTCTTAAACAACTAATATAGAGGTAAAGCTGAAAGAGCGCAAATTTTTTAAAGACTAAACTATTCAAGGCCAACACCTCGTTAATCAAACATTATGAGAGTTCAATTCCTACAAGACATTGAAAAGGGTTGAAGCAACTAAAGGCAGACCCTTTATTATGTTTTCCCCGAGATGCATGTTGTTACAGAAAGCACATGAAACTTAGCAGCATGTCAAAAAGTTTGTATTTCTTTAGTCATAGCTTATAACACATACAAACACTCATGAACTCCCACTAGAATTATCATAATTTATAGGTGCTACTTCATGATAGTAAAATGCAAAAGGGTATCAACCTTTCCCCAAAGTCTGGTTCCTCTTCGTCATTGACTTTCCGGCTTCTACTCACCCAGTCCGATATAAGACGGGACTCAGACAGCAAAGCTTCCCTCACTGGTTCACTCTCGAATGCACATTCAGCAGAAATTGCTTTAGAACCTGGAAGCACCTCATCCATACTGAGCATAGAAGTATCTGCTTTTGTTGAATCACAAGTCATTACTGAATTACAGGGGGGGAATTCTGTATCCTTCTTCTGACCCGTATCTTTCAAAATTCCCCACAAATGTATTAGGCATCTGATGCTACTAGGTTGAAGTTTGATTACCAGAGGATCAATAGAAGCATCTACCTCCACTTCGCGGATATCTAAGGAACCATTTCTCCAAGGTATAGTCAATTTTAGGTTCCCAGAAAGTCCGCCTCTTTCCCCGGTTATTATAGGAGTTATGACATTTGGTGAACAGTTTCTTGACCACTCACCTGTAGCTGTTCCTGAAGCACATGGATTTGGTGTCTCATCAACAACCTCATCAATTTGAAGGAATTCAAGAACTGCTCCACTAAATTTGATAAAATTTGTCATTTGAGTCAACCCCAAAAGGTTAGCATCCGCTGCTTCATTATCCAGAGAATCCCCTTCCGAGATGCATGTCCCACATACTACTTCACTTACTCTTAATACTAAGGTTCTGCAAAGCCCTCTCTGTTTTTCCTCACCTAAACAGGGATCAAATACTATGATCAATTTTCTAACTTCTACATTCAACCTAGTGAGAAACCATTTAACCATTTTAGCAATGGTCTTGACCCCTTCATGAACATCAAAAGCAGTTGTTTTAGCCCCACAATCATCAACAGCAATATCCTTACGGTTTCCCGAATCTTGGTTCACCGAAGCGGCACCATCTTGAGTTGAAAGACAATTTCCAAATGTGCTTCGAGAAAAGGTTGCCTCAGGAGCAAGCACAAGCTCAAGTTCATCCACCTCTATCCGAAAGCCATCCCCTTTCCAAGGCATTTTCATAAGCAGAGAGCCGATTGATCCTTCTTGAACATATACAGCTGCTGCGGAACCAAACTGAAAAATGCAACAGTGTCATAACCAGTAAAAATCAAACATTTCTTTGGCTAATGAAGACAGGAAGATGTAGCGGGTTGGAGATGGGCAGGAAAGAGATTCAAATATACCTAGGTCGAATGTCCAACAGGTAATAAAATCCATAGAAAATAGGTGAAAATCAGGAATGGCTAACATATATGCAGATCAGGAACACTCCTATGAAGTACCTCAAATCAGCAAGCTACAGATGAATGGCGTTAGCATGTTACTTCCACGTAAGAAACACCTAAAACCTTGAAACCTTCTCTGGCTGCCAAAGAATCCGACTTTCTAGCCTAAAAAAATATCATAACTTAATTTTTAAATTATAGAACACTTCTATTTTCAGACGATTCACCAACCAAATTATGATACGCCTCCAAAGAGAAAGAGTTATAGCTAAAAGGAAAAATGTGGACCTCAAGATGGAGATCGAGACTATTGCCCTGCACTTCCAGAAAGCAGGGAAAAATATATTGAGTTCAAGGGATGATTTTGAATCCTATTACCTCGACTTCAACAAGGCTCATCGGGCAGGAGTAACCCTTAGAAGAAGAAGAAGAAATAACATATTGTCTGTCCTTATACTTTTCCTCCATTTTTTGGGGCAAGGGGTTATTACCTGGGATGGAATGTTTCTCCTCTAGCACTTACGTGGACCGTATAGAGAGAGAAAAATAGGAGAGTTTTTGATGGGATAGAGAAGGATGTTGTACAATTGCAAAATTGTCTCTTCTCACTTACTTCTTGTTGGTACATCCACAAGGTTCCTATTTGTTTAGAAGTTAAGGTGTTGTTCATAGAAAACCATATGTTTATATAAGGCTTTATACTTTTTGGTATACTTCTTATGTACGCATGAGTATAGCCCGTCAATTATAAAATTTTATTACTGAAAAAAAATCCTCCTTTTTTCTAGTTTTCTGCCATTCTTTCTTTCTTCTTTTCTTCAATCAACGTCCAAGAGAATCCACATAGGCAACACTAACTAGTAAGGAATTAAGGGCAACAACTTTATTCGAGATCTGGTAATTTGTATTCCTTTATACTAAAGGATATGTTGGCCACCTCCAAAAAGTCATCAACAATAACTATGGATTCAAAAAACAAACTAAAGAGATCCTAAAATGTCTATCAACTACCCTTCGGGGTGGCCCAGTGTGGTTTGAGCTTGGGACTTCCATGTTGGAGGTCTCAAGTTTGAAACCCTTGCCAACGAAAGCAAGGGGTTTGCCTTCTGGGTCAAGCTCGTCACACTAGGCTTGCCTAGTGCGGGTTACCTCTCCTATGTGGTTTGCGAGTTATTGCATAGGAGCAGGGGTTTTACCCTGTGCGCACCCAAAGGGTAGCGGCGGTGGGTTTCCCTTGTCATCAAAATAAAAAAAAAAATGTCTATCAACTGATCTGCATCCTCTACATTTGCTTCTTTACACCAGAAGTGAAAATTTACAATACAACTCCACTTAATTTTCTACATAGAATTAAATCTATCCTCAAAACACCTTCCATTCCTTTCCTTCAACACTATTCACCAAATACATGAAGGAATTGCTCTCCACCATCTCTTTTGAGACTTGCTGCCGCCTCTCCTGATCCAACAGCTTAGGAGATCTATTGTGTGTTCTGGCATAGTCCACTTGTTGCCTGTAAGGCTGAATAAGAGTGACCCACAGTTGGGCTGTCACTTTACAACGCAAAACAAATGACTATGTGTCTTTGCAGTCTCATTACAAAGAAAACATCTTGAGGCTATTTAAATACCCCTCCTCCATAGAGCTTCATGTGTTAGACAGGCTCTTCTTTTTTTAATACCACAGTTGGGCTACTTCTTGTTGTTACACTTACATTAAGTTTGGCGATGTGAGGACTCATCTCTTTTTGTTTCTTTTTTGTGATAAAAAACTTGTATTATGGGTGGGCATAGTTTGGGCAAACCCGATATCCGCTTCCTTTTTTGAATTTCTTGTCTGGATTTTCAAATTACAGATTTATTTAGGATTTAATTTTTAAAAAAAAAATTGATTGCAGATCTGGCACATAGAATTTTTAAATATCCGAAAATCTGAAAAATTTAATCGGATGTCAAAATCTTATGCCTCAATGATTTTGTTAGGATAGTTCTTGATAAAAAAATTTTGTAATAAGCAGCAACTCAACTTGCACCCAAGGGTGTGGCTTGTGGTCAATGAAGTGGTTGAGAGTCATGAGGTCTTAGGTTCGAAACCAAGCAGAGAAAACAACACTAGGTGATTCTTCTCATTTGTCGAAGTCTTAGTGGACGGAGTTGTACTTGTTGCTAGTGGGAGGTGCCAGATATCCCGTGGAATTAATCGAGGTATGCGAAACTCAGACACCACGGTCATAAAAAGAAAAGAAAAAAAAGCAACTCAACTTATAAGCTCAAAACTGAAAATCCGAAATAACCAAATCTATTAATCCGAAAACGAACTTCAAAAAATCAATCCAATCCGAACTTGTTTGGATTGTAACTTCTTGAATCCGAAAATCAAAAATTCAAACCGAAATTTTAATATCCATTCTTAATTGCCTGAATGCCCACCTCTACTATGTCCGTGTAGGATAATTGATTGCTAGATCAAATAGGCTCTAGCTTTTGATAACTTGATTTGCCTTAAAGAAAAATTATTTAGAAATTAGATAACTCGTGATTTAGGGTAAATGCATCATCTAGTTTGGAAAAAAATGGACTTGAATAGAATGAAATAGATACAAAGAATGCAAAGATATATCACAACAAACTAAGTGGGTTCTTGAAGTTAGAGGAAAACAAAGTCCACGTCTAAAGAACATTACTGGAAGAACACCCCAATCAGTCTCCAGAACTCTCAAGGTTCCAGATTAAAATCCTCAAACCACCACTACCTTGCTCTGAAGTTAAAAGAATTATATAAACCTACCACTCAACAAACATAACCCACAAAACTACAGAAAGGATCAAACTTCACCCTATCTCTTTAAGATAAATAGAGATCAGATAAAATAAATTCATTAAAAAGATCTACTAGTTTTAGTATCAAATTCAGATTCCCATCCTCTGGATTATGCGGAATCAGAAAAAAGAGCTACAGAGAAGTTCATATCAACCAACCTTGTCAAAAAAAAAAGTGAAAAAACGAAGAACACAGGCCCGCACCTTTTGATTGAGATAATCAACATTGAGGGCAAGATCAGAGAGCTGAATGATACCCGCCCTGGCTTGCACATCGAGCTGATCGAGATCAATATCGCCAAGTATAAATTTCCCCAATTTCTTCTTCAACCAGAACTTGCAAAACCTCTTGATTGCCCAGCGCGAGAACAACTTCTCCGCAGACCTCGCGAACTTCCACATTCTACCAAATTTTGCACTTCAATTCAATTAACAAAACCAGAAAATTAGGGTTTAGGTTTCCAATTAACAGAATCTGCTTGCGATGGAGAGTCTTCACCTCCATCCAAGTTTAGGAATCAAATTGGGATCAAAATTGGGGTTTAAAGCATGCAGTCAAAAGGGATGATGAAAGACGACCTGCAAGAGCCGTGTTAAGCTATAATTTCGTCTGTGTTTTTGCCCTTCATATGTTAATTAGCTATTTTTTGTTGTTTTCTTGTTTAATGGAAATACTAATCCAAGGATTAATTAGACATGCTAATGATCATATGTGCCTGATGCTTATGATTAGGTACCTTGGCCTTTGTCTTGAAGATTTGTTTAAGTTGATTCCCCAGTATCCACGCAAGTGGGCAAATTGCTTTATTCTATTGATTCTTATATATATAAAAAAATATATACTATAAAATAACCGGAAAAACTGTAGCGAGCAAAAGTCGGACCCTTATTATTACCAAGTGTTATAGAAGAATCATTGTTCTAAACTTCTAATTCTATAAGGAAACCTAAATAGTTAAACGGATCAAGAAAATAGAATGGGGTATTTTTTGATAATTTTCAAAATTGATTATAGTTTGGATTTTATTAGCAATTTATAGATATAATTTAGATATTTATTATTTATATCAACCGTTTGGGAAATTATGCATATATATATACATAAATAAATTGAAGTGTGAGACGATTGTATACGTTGTATTCAGACATGCATTTAGATTGTATCCCGGTACAGTTAGCATGTATACAAAAATACAAACAACAGAAAATACATAGATTGTATTTATTCACTCTGATTTCACTTATACCATTTCGTTTATTATTTGTATTCCGTAATTCTAATTTTACTTGTATTCATGCGGATATTTAGATTATATCAATGAGTATGGTCTGGATGTATACAAAAATACAAATAAGAAAATAAGAAAAAGTACAAGTAGTTGTATTCTAATTTCACTCGTAATCATTTACTCTTATATCACTTGTATTCATTCACCAAACTACATAAATACAACAGAGAGAGGAGAGAGAGGAGCAAAAATACAAAATGTAGGGAGAAAGAGGGGAGGGTAGGGAAGCAAGAAAGGAAAAGAGGTGAGCAAGAGAGGGTGAAGGTGAGACGAGAGAGAGGGGCAAGCGAGATTATTGAGAGAGAACAGAGGTGCTAAACAAAGTGAAGAATACATAGTTATAAAATGTAATTATTTGGGGTCGTTTAGTTGGAAACAAGTTACCCAAGATTAATTATCTTATTATTAAGTATAAATGGTGGAACAAGTTATTCCAAATATGACAACCAAACAAGAAACCAAAATTTTATCCTTAGACATCAAACGATTCCTTAAAGATAAATATGACTATTGAATACATGACACATATAGTATAACATGTAAAAATTTCAATTTTGTAAGGGGGAATTAATTACATATATATTTATTGGGAGGAAATATTTATGTCGCATAGCTCAATATAAAACATTATATAACATTATATTTGATTTAGCTCATATTTAAATTTAGTTAGCCAATTATATGAGTATTTTTAAGACGGTCAATAATTTGAGAATGAAACTAACAACTCACACCAAATTTAGAAATGTTTTCAACATTTCTCTCTTATTATTAATATATTATTCTTCTTTTCCTCCTCCCTCCTCTTCTATAATATTCAATTGTGCATAAAACTTATGTATACACTATATAAATTTTGTATAAGTATTATACAATTATACATTGTATAATAGGTGTATGTATAATATTTATGTAGGGTATGTCTAGATAAAAGTTTATATATACCTTGCGTAATTTTTTTGCATTATATACAACTATACACTGTATAATATGCGTATATACGTTATTTATGTATTGTATATAGAATATTTATACACTTATATTTTCTCATACCTAAAATTGATTTCACATAAGAAAATGTTTTGTTTGTAAGTTAGCAGACTTTCAACTAATTCATAAGTTATTATTTTGAGTCAAAAGAAATTATAAACTTACAAAAATCATAAATTCATATAAAATACGAAATAAAGAGAAATCATATAGAGAACATTTATGTATTTTTCTAAAATTATCTTCCACGAGAAGCATTGTCCATCACACCAAACACACCCATCCTTTATTTTCTTGCCAACTTTGCGACACTCTTCTACAGGGTTGCGTATCAGTCGGTTCGATTTTAAAGTTTATCAATTTGACTTATTGGTTGTCGGTTTGTAGACATGTTAAAACGTTATAAAACCATAAAAATATTGATTTATCCGTTATCAATTTTATCGTTAAGATTTGATACAAAAAGATAATCAAAAACCACTTAGACAAAGTGACAAACCAAATGAACTATGCAGATGAGTTAACATATTGCATCTTGCTCAAAAGCAAACACGAACACATTGCAGAATAACATAAAGTTTGTGACCGCAAAAATAAAAGTACGAAACTAAATCCTTAGTCAAAAACTTTATATACCAAATGATATATATAATTTTTTTAATTAATTTGTTATTGAGTTATCGGTTAACCCATCAAGAAAGAACCTCAAATCGTTAAGAATCAATAACAAAAAAAAATCAAAATTATACTCTTAAAATTCTAAATCAATAAGACATTATTAATAGACCAATAATTTTTTTTCAATTCAAATTATAAAATTTGGTTTGATTTTTAATTACCCTACGCTCTTACCAACGCATTATTTTTTAATGTGACGTGGTAATATAGTTGGACATCTCTAGTGTGACAAATTCAAATAGTTTGGTATTAATTAATTTCAAGTGGTCCGGAAATTTAAAACACCACGTGGATTAATTTCAAAAGTAAATTAGAATAGTTTGTACTCCATTCCTCCGTTCAACAATAGTTATCCACTTTATTATTTTGAAATGTCCAATAATACTTGTCTATTTTATGAAATCAATGAATAATTTTACACTTAGTTCCTAATTTATCATTGTCATTAATTATAGTCATTTTCATATTACATTTTTCAAGACATTGTATTTATTATATTCAAAGGGTGATAGAGTAAAACTACCCTTCTATTTATACTCCCTCTGTCCCTAATTACTTGTCCACTTTTTCCTTTTTAGTTGTTCCTAATTACTTGTCTATTTTGATAAATCAAGAAAAAACAATTTTTTTTTACCTATTATACCCTCTATTAATTACTTTGAAAAATGTAGAACTTCTTGAAAATCTTAAATTTTTAATTTTTATCCACTTCATAATTAATAGGGGTAAAATGATAAACTCACTATGTCAATCATTGTTTTCTTAATAGGTGTACCAATTCAAAAGTAGACAAGTAATTAGGGATGGAGAAAGCTGTTTCTAAAGAAGTGTGCAAAGTAAATAGTGAACAAGTATTGTTGGATAGATGAAGTATTAATTAATTTCAAGTGGTCCAGAAATGTAAAACATCACGTGGATTAATTTCAAAAGTAAATACTTTGTCTTTTCAATAATAGTTGTCTACTATTGACTTTACACACCTCTTAAGAAATACTCCCCTCGTCCCATTTTATATGTCATCATTTTCTATAAATAGCTGGACCACAATACTTGTCATTTTATAAAATTTATGCATAAATGACCATATTTTGCCTATTATGCCCTAGATAGAATAGTTAATTAATCTTGTCATTAATTGATAAAGTTGACTTAAGAAAACACTAAATAAGGGTAGAAGGGTAAAATTACATTATTTCTTAATGCAAAGCGCAAAGTGAAAAGGTGATATATAAAATAGAACGGAGGGAGTAATAAATAACATGGGTAATCTTACTATATTATCCTTTGACTTTATTAAATTTAATGTTTTGAGAAATGTGTTAGATGATAAATTATTTAATAGCAAGGGTAAAATAAACACAAAGGTAAATTATTGTTGATTTTATTAAATTATCCTTTGACTTTATTAAATTTATGTCTTAATTTTTTTAAAATGGACAAATATTATTATACATCTATTTTAGTAAAATGAATAACTATTATTGTTGGACGAAGTGAATAAATAATTCTTATAGTCAAACCGTCCTCCATATTAAACTTAAAAATCTCTGAAATTATCCCAAAACAAAATAGCCGAAATCTTCATCACAAAAGCCGGCCAAGTAAAAAAGATACAAATCACACGGGCGCTTTCCTCGAGAAAGATGAATTCCAGGCATGGGCAATCCCATCGATAGTGACTTATAAAAGCGATTTCACGTAAATCTGAAACAGAGCAAATTAATTCTGCCGTCTCACATATCCGTCTTCCCTTACCTGTTCACACTAACCAGTTGATCAAATCGGTAGACTGTTGAGAAGCATGGAGCTCAAGCCAGGCCTATCAGCTTTGGTCACCGGCGGTGCCTCCGGAATTGGTATTTTATTACTTTGAACTTCAATTCATCATAGCTCTTTTTTATATTTGCTATTTTGCTCTGGATTATTACTCGAAATTAAGTTTACACGATCAGATGCACTAGATAGATACTGAAGGAATCGCTTTATTGGTGTATTAATTTAAGGAATTGATATAGTTATGAGCTGTGGGAGCTTCTCGTTGTCTGGGATCTAATAACAATGTAAATCATGCTTGTATCAATGAGAAAGCAGGTGTGTAACACCGTGTAGAAGCATTTGGACTTGCTCTATTATCGGACGATAATTCCGCCAATCAACTTTTGTATCAGTCCTAAAATATGTTACATTAGTTGCGTTGGATATGTAACCCCAAATTTTTTGGGACTGAGGTGTAGTTGTTGCTTGGTTCGGCTATATATCCATGTTTGTTTACTCATATGCATAGACACTCACACATCTTATGTAAATATGTATGAATGAACTAGTAAACGCTGTGGTTAATTGCTCATCTGGTACTGAGTTGATTAATCAAGCAATTGATTTTAAATAATCATGATGGAGGGCTCTAGTTTAATACTTTAATAGGAATATTAGTTCTTGCCTTATTTTATCAAAAAATAGGGATGTCAATTCTGCTTTCTTTTTTTTGAGTTTCTAAGCTAAGTTTTTTGTTATGCTTGCTTACAGAGCTCCATTAAAGGTAACATTCGGGTTAGCCAGCTAAATGTCTTTCCATGATGCATTGATAAAGTGCCTTTTGTAAGATTCTACAAGCTGTGAAGCAAGACTTCTAAATGTTTATATGTGTTCTGTATGGTTCACGTGCAGGTAAGGCACTATGTTTGGCTCTTGCCAAGAAGGGAGTTTTTGTTACAATTGTTGATTTCTCAGAAGAGAAAGGCAAAGAAGTTGCAGGCCTTGCTGAGAAAGAGTGCGCTGAGTTCCATTCTGGATTGGAATTTCCAGTTGTTATGTTCATCAGATGTGATGTCTCTAATACAGGCACGTAACATGTTTAAGTCGTTTGAGTCAAAATGAATCTTATGGTTGGAATGAGAAGGGGCAAAATCAACTGCATTATTCAGAATATTCCTTTAGTTTGAAGTTCCTTTTTTCTGTTTGAAATGTCGCACATGCACGGTTATGATTGGACTCCGCTTGCCTAATACCTCGCACCTTTATGATGGTCCAGAAGTATGTGTATTTATCTGTGGTATACTAAAATTGTACCTGCTTTGGACTTATGTCTGTGAACCCCCTAAATTCTCACGCTGCAGTTTGTGTCTAGGCATGTATGAAGATGAAACTTCTGTGTAGTTTGGGTCATTTGGCCAAGTTATTGAAAACTCCTTTCATTTTTATAAACATATTCATAAATGCTCTTGTAAATGAAATGCAAATGCTGTGTAGTTTTGAGGATTTAACATCTTGAGGGGGAGGGGGTGAGTTGGACAACATTCTCAAATCTCAAGGGGACCAAGCCTTTAGGTTAGGGTTTCTCTTTCTGGACTTACTCGGGCCTTTTGTCTTAAGAACAATATTGCTGGGTGTTTTTATTACTAAGGTTCCTCAACTTGACTTATGAGCACTGTTACAATGCACATCATGGTATGTGAAAAAACATTGCTATTTTGCAGTTTGTGTCTAGGCATGTTTGAAGATGAAACTTCTGTGTAGTTTGGGTCATATTGCCAAGTTATTGAAAATTCCTTTCATTTTCTAAACATACTCATAAATGTTCTTGTAGATGAAATGCAAATGCGGTGTAGTTTTGAGGATTTAACATCCTGAGGGGGAGGGGGGTGAGTCGGACAACATTCTCAAATCTCAAGGGGACCAAGCCTTTAGGTTGGGGTTTCTCTTTCTGGACTTGCTAGGGCCTTGTCTTGAGAACAATCTTGCTGGGTGTTTTTATTACTAAGGTTCCTCGACTTGACTTATGAGCGCAGTTACAATGCGCATCATGTAAGTATGTGAAAAAACATGGCTAATTTGCAGTTTGTCAGATGGGAAAGAAGGGGAGGGGTTCATGGCTGAATAGGAGAGTGAGAAGAGAGGAACTGTAGAGTTTCGATGCTTCAAAATTCTCGAGTCAGTTGGTATTATCAACAGTTAGCATATTTATATATTTCGTCAATTCGTGTCAATTTGATCAAGCAAACATGGTGCATTCTTGTCAATTTTGAGAACCAATAACAAAAGCAACTAACAATATATGTTGGTTATGTGCAAAAATCTGAGATAAAGATACAATAGATTGATTCTTGCTACAATAACCTTTTAAAAAATGTGCAACTTGGTCATATTCCAAATTTCCCAATAGGTTTTAGCTCAGCCTTGTCTATCTAAATTGCTGATACAGTCTTTTAAAAGCTTAAGAATGCCTATCCATTCGGCTATTTTATGTCTGACCATAGTTGCTGAGTGCATCTACTTGGCACAAGTACTGTTAACAATTGGACGATGTGTTTTCAAAGACTAGTCTTTATGCCTTTCTTGTGCAATAAAGACTAATAAAACAATGAAGGCACATCTTAGAGGTGCCTAATTTCATAGGTTTAGGCACACAAAATTATCATACAACTTGGTGAGTACAATATAATGCACTGATGTTTATGTTCAGAGAGATAGAATTTCATGGTCAAACATACCTTGAAGTATTACAGCATAGTAACCTCCCGGAATCTCCATCACTTTGAAACTTTCAGTCCACCAACCATCTGATGGTCAGTGCTCAGAATTGCTTTTGTTGAAATTTTGAGCAGGCATAAGATGCTGTCCTTTTTCCCATTTAAAAAATAGAGAGACGCTGTCCTTAATCTTTGGATGCTTGTAGTACCATTGATAATAATAGGATCTGGAACAAGTCCTGGTTCTTTCAGTTTCCTTTATACTTTGATGCGTTCAAATGACTACTTACCATCATTCTGTGCCTTAACAGAAAGGAATGCTAATTTTATGGATCACATATTCTAATTAAAAGACTCAAGATTCAAAAGAAAGCCTTAACAATTAGAATCTTTCCGGTTATTTGATTGATCCATGCACTGATTTTTTGGCTTGGATATATGTGCTGATGATTACAACACGCACAGACACACATTATGTATGGAAGTCTATTGATGCATAACTTTCATCAAGCAAGTCTTCTACAAAATGGAGTGACATGGTCAGTGAGGATTCATATAGCCACCTCCATCTTTTTTAGGATTGAGGCATTATTGCTGTTTGCTTGTTTATTTGTAAGTCTTCTGCAATATTAAAATACACACTCATTGGAAGTTTGTTAATGCATAATTTTCATCGTGTAAGTCTTCTGCAAAATAAAAACCTATCTCTAAAATAACAAAATGGCATCTTCAACATCTGCGCAGGAGAACTAAAAGCTGCTTTTGAGAAGCATTCTGTAACATATGGAGGACTAGATATCTGTATTAACAGTGCAGGCATCGGTGATATTGTTCCATTCCACAACGATCGAACTGATGGGTCTAAAAGCTGGAGACATGTAGTTAATGTGAACCTCGTCGCAGTTATAGATTGCACTCGTCTTGCGGTAAATTCTAATTCACTGTTTTATGGTTGCGCTAGTTGATGGATATCAATGTTTACCATGTTACAGCTGTTAAGTAGCTTGACTGGAACCAAGAAAAAATTCTTCTTGTGTCAATTTTCTTACACATATCTAAAATTGTGGAGAGATACATAGATGGTTGTCCTCTCAAAACTTTTAAGGTTGATATCTACTTGTGCTTGAAATAAAATGCTCTCTATTAGGTGTAAATGTTCACATTAGATTGGTTATTAGGTTTTGAGCTATGGAATCATTTAGCAAGTAAGGAGCTTTTGTTATGTGCAGTTGCATTAGACTCCATATGCAGTCTTTAGGTACGATAATATGACAACTGAAGGTTACAAAAGAGGATAAGGTAGACCTAATTTGCCTCAGAAGACTTATCACCTCTCAGAATCAATGTGAACTTCAGAATTAATGTGAACTTAACTACAAACAAAACATAATGTAAGTAAAAGATCCTTACAAATAAGAATCTTTACATCTACATTAGATCCAATGTCTGTCAAGAGTCTTTATATTATAAACATGCTTGTTTCAAATGCTTAAGATACGGTACTGGTATGAATCTTTCAAAGTAAAACATGCTTATCATATACATATTAGCATAATTTCACAGGTTCCAAGTATGTTTCTATATTTTATAACTCTTTCTCGTTCATCCATCCATGGTCAGATAACTAATAAACGCATGTTATGCAGATTCAAGCCATGCAAACTGCCCAAAAACCAGGTGTAATAATAAATTTAGGCTCTTCTTCAGGACTCTATCCGATGTATACAGGCCCTATCTATTCTGCCACCAAAGGTTAATATTTTATGCTAGTCCATATGAACATATTATTCACATTCAGCCCTCTTTTTTCCCCATTTTGGTCTTAAATTAGTTCTTGATTTCCTGTCTTCATCATCCATTTCTATTTTCTTCTCTTGTTTTCTGATGGTCTAGTACACGAAACACAAATTTATATATTTCTCTTTCCAACCTTTGGTTATAATGAGAACAATTTTTGTTATAGGGGGTGTTGTCATGTTTACGAGATCACTTGCTCGTTTTAAGCACCAAGGAATCCGCATCAATGTGCTCTGCCCTGAGGTACTCTGATCTTTCATACAAGGTTGCTGGAGAGAAAGTGACTCTCTTTCTCTCTCTCTCTCTTACACACAACTACAGAGATTTTATTCAGTCTCAGATATGGCCCATATATGCTATCTGTTATCCCTATTTTATCACTTCCATTTGGAGGGGGCCTAAAAGCCTTAGTATCACCATCTCTCGAGCCTCTGGTTTGCTCCATGAAAACAAACAACTCATCTTTGAATATTGGAGAGAAAGAAAGGGCACAAAAGAGAGAAAGAAAATCAAATGGATGAAAAAGACAATATACAGCCAATACAAAAATGAATTACCATCACGATTCTAAAATATATGAAGTCCAAAGAAGCAACAGGGAATAGTAAGGTTGAGTGGTGTTCAAGAAATTAAATATTGGATTAGCGCAAGTGGGTCATAAGTTATACTCTTACAACATGGTCTGACCTGCTCAGTCATGCCCCAACCTGTCAATTGGACACTTAATTTTGTGAATTTGAATTTAATTAAAGAATTTATTTTTCTTGGGAAGTATTTAAGATGGTTAAATATTCAAGCCAAAACAAAAGAAAGTACATATTGATTCGATATGGGTGGAGTATTTGTCTGCAGAAGGCACTTTTAAAGCAGGATGGATCAGACACATTTTACTACCATAATAATAGCTGCAAAGTGATGGAAGTTCAGGTTTTCTTGCTAAGCTATTTACTAGCTTGGTCATGACGTCCTTTTACCGGATGGAATTTGAATAAACCGGGATGCTATATAAAGCTGAACACCATCAGAAATGGCCTTTATCCATGTGTGCTGTATTTTTTCAAAAGGCATTTTGTCCTTGCAAAAGATGAGCATTTTGATTCAATAGAAGTCTAGTTTTTGTACAGAATTTCTAGTGGGACCATGACCTTGCTGGCACCCTCCTCAACCAGAGCATAGTATAAATTAAACAAGAAGGATTCTGGGTGGTGGAAGTGGGAACTAGGGTCTTATTGAAGCAGATTTCAGCTTCAATTTTAATTTTGAGACTTCTTTCCTTTCTTAATACTTTGGCGTATGGGAGGTGATATGATTTTGAGAAGTTGAACTGCTTAACCAAAAAGAAAGGTGGGTTTGTTTAAGCTGTGAGACAAGTTACACTTTTATATACCCAAAAAGAAAGAAGGTGAATGTATGTTCTTTTTTTTGGGGGTGGGTGGGTGTTGAATTGTGCACTCACTTTCGTCTAAAGGGTTAAACTCTTAGGGAGGATACACTTCTAATTACTTAATTATATCTTCATTGCACCCCTTCATGTGTGGGAAGAAGGTGGATTCTTCTTTTTAATATGAAGGGTAGTGTTGATACTTGAATCAAGACCTTTGTAGGCTCTGATACCAATTGTATGATCACCTCATATGAAAACTTAATTTGTTAGAAATGATCCACTTAACAATAATTACTACGCCTTAGTCACAAATTAGTTGGATTGGCTGTATGAATCCTTACTGACCATGTTTCTCCATTTAAATTCATACCAGTCCAACATTGTACAAAATAAAATATAAATTACTAGAGGTTGTCTATATTCTCTATTGGCATAAAAATCTCTAATAGGGCTAAAGGACTCCTTGAATCACTGAAGTTGCTCTTTCTGACCAAAAGTTTTAAGAAATGGCTTTCAGAATTAAAGCATCATATTTATGGGGTACTAGAAAGCTGCCTTATATTCCAAACATGATATGTTGATATGGAGAAAGAGCACATAACATGATTGATGCGTGTTAACCTCAGACAGGAATTTACTGTTTACTTGTTGTACACAGTATGTCCAAACTGATTTGGCAGAAAAGGCTATTGGTTCATATATTGATCGATTTGGAGGGTATGTTCCTATGGAACTTGTGGTGGAAGGTATGTTTTACTCCATTTTTGTTGCCTTAGAATTATGTTTTTACTGTCAATACCAACCACTATGTTTATTTGGGCATACACATGATATGGATTTCTAAGCTGCGTGATTGATACTTTTCTTATTCCATTGGTGGTCCACTTATTTCTGCGTTTGAAGGACCAAAACAAGCAAACTCTGTGTCTTTCTTTGGGGGTGGGGGTAGGGGTTGGTGAAATCCTTTGCACCATTAAATTATTTCAAATTGTTTTGTTTAGCTTGGAGAATATGGAAAAAGTATGCCTTTCAAGACAGAATTAAATCAATGAGGGGAAGATTTTCTTTCAAAAACATAGAACATGAAATATAGCTTTCTAGTTTAAAGTCTGTAAGTCTGTAATACCTGCTTTTTACAGGTGCTTTTGAACTAATCAGAGATGAGAGTAAAGCAGGGTCATGTCTTTGGATTACTAACAGAAGGGGTCTGGAGTATTGGCCAACTCCTGCTGAAGAAGCAAAATACCTCCTCCGCTCGTCGAAAGCACGCAAAAAATCTTTGGTCACAGTTCCAATGGATCTTCAGATTCCTCACAGTTTTGAAAAAGTGTAAGTAATTGTATGATTTCTTCTTCTACTCTTGGAAAGATCATGTGTATGATTGATTATTTTCTCTTGTTGAGGACGTTGGAAATTTTAACTGCACGTGTTATCACGGTGCCGATCTACAAATGTCTCCTCCTACAGGGGAAAGTGAGAGCAAAAAACAAAAGAGAAAAATAGAGAGAAGGAAGAAAGGAAAAGAAAAGAAATCACATTACTATTGTTCCACCTAGGGGTGGCAATTGGGCGGGTTAGGTCAAATTTGGGCGGGTCATAATGGGTCAAGAGTCAAGACCCAACCCAACCCAACCCAAATTTGCTTGGGTCAAAATGGGTTAGGTAAATGGGTCATAAAACGTGTCAAGACCCAACCAATCCAATTTCTACTAAGTTTTAATTGTTTTATTTGTTCTTTTAAAATATTTTAGTACCTAACAAATTTTTTCTCTTTATTATGGCTATATATAACATATCAATTTTTTAAAAAAATGTTTTTTAAGAATATTTTGATAAGATTTCTCAGGAGTCAATTTGGGTTACATATTAACCCAATTTTTAATGGGTTCAGTTAATCGACCCGCCCAAACTTAAACAGGTTAGGCGGGTTGGGCTTGATTTTTCCACCCCTAGTTCCACCTCAACCTCTCTTTGGCATATGCAGTTGGTGACTGCCAATGCTGCTAGTGTTGCTGTTGCAAGATTTTCCCCTTCTTTATTTGCTTTTGTTACTTTATTAATTCTGCGGATGTTCTCCATTGTTATTTCTGATGATTTTGACACTTTCTGCTTCTGATTCTTGTTCCCCAGAGTCGTTCACACGTTGAGTCACAATTTCCGTAGTGCTACCAGAATTGTGCGCACTGAATTGAGGTTGCCTCTCAAGCCAGATCATGTTCTATTAAAAGTCATCTATGCTGGTGTTAATGCTAGTGATGTGAGTTTTTTTTTTTTGAATTTCTGCAATAAACAATTTCAGTTTTGTTGACATCAGAATAAATAATTGAGTAGACTTTGTGGTTCCCTGTCCTCCCTCATGCAGTCTGTGCAAGCTGTATTTGTATGTTCTGTAGCTGGAAAATACAAATGCATCTCTATAAATCAAGAAAGAATTTGTATCCTTTTTATTTGTTTGTTGTTCGGGCTAATTACAAAACTTTTCTTTTCAGTTTCAAAAAAAATAATTTGTAATTA
>JAJOOO010000949.1:0-80633 GCA_029582685.1 Solanum piurae
ATATATTATGGGAATTTTAAAAAATATATAACTTTTGAAAATATTTAGATCACTTAGCCGTGTATATAATATTATACGGAAAAGGGCTTAAAATGCCACTCAACTATGTGAATTGATACAAAATTACCCTTCTTCTATATTTCGAGCCTAAAATGGCCTCAACCGTCAACCTTTTGGTTCTATTTTACGTTCATCTTTTAACAGACTAAATTATAACCTCAATTAATAAATTTATTAATGACGTGTTACTATCCTAATTGATTATCCTAACAATTAAAAAAATAATTGAAAAGACCAAATTCCCACCAGCTCTACCCAAATTTGCGATTGGGGCTTTTGGGTGGTTTGGTCTTTTTGATTATTTTAATTAATTGTTAGGGTAGTCAATATGATAGTGACACATCATTAATGAATTTGTTAATTGAGGTTATGATTTAGTCCGTAAAGACGGTCTATGACAAATAGAGCGAAAATGTTGATGCCAAGCATTTTAGGCCCAAAAGGTAAAAGTAGTTGAAAGGTATTTTAGGCCCTTTTTCCGAATACTATACAATATTATATCTGAGGAAAAGCTTATAAGGTATCGATCTTGTATAAAATGTTTTATATCATGCAAAAGATATTTAAACACAAATATAAAAAAGAATTATATTGCTTATACCAAAGTATAAACTGTGTGACATAAATATTTTCTAAAATATACGTAACAGTAATTTTTCCAAATATTATTACTTCCATATAAACTTACGGTGTAACATTTACAATTTCAAGTTAACATGCAAACTGTTGTAGATTCAAATCTCTCCCATTAATTACTATTTTAATTTCTCTCTGTATTTCAAGTGAAAGAGAATTACTATAGTTATTAACTTCTTTTTTCTATTTTATTTTTACATTTAAAAGTCTCTAAAATGCTAAAAAGAATTAGTAGCCGATTTGCTAGGAGCGGAAGAGTTGGACAGACAAATTAAAGGGCTTAAACCTGTAATTAATACGTAGACATGCCGCAAGTGTGATGTCATGTAGCAGCGACCTCTGGTTGCCACGTACCCCTTTTTACACACAAACTAGATAGAGCATAGCATGGGCCCAACACTTGTGCTAATTTCAGGAAAATTGTTGCAACATATAATGAAGTACCTGAATGAAATTTGTGAGAACCATGTTCGTCAAGTTGGTCACAGTAGCCATGTAACTATTAAGACCAGCAGCCAAAATAAAATATCTAATCCGACCAACTACTTTCATGCGATTTTGATGATATAATGTATCTTAAAAAATCAAATTAAAAAGAAAATATAACAACTCCAGCAAAGCTTTACATATTTATAGTAAGTAATAGTGGTCCAACACAAGGAGCATGTCTCTTTGTTTTTGGACCGAGGAAGAACACAATCATGATATTTCTGTAATAGCAAGGTGAAAGGAGCAGATCTCCCCTTTTTTAAATTTCTGCAGTACAGAGTTGCTAGGTTTGTTTTAGTTCCTTCCTCACAGACATCTATCACTACTTCAACAACTGATATTTTCGGCAGACATGAGGTTATTTGAGCTACTGCTAATTCATCAGTGACTTTATTCAATTATAATTTATAACAATGATTCTTTGTCACAACACACAAATATTTTCTTCAATATGATTAAAAATGGTGAAATGTTCCCTGCTATTTACAAACAAAAAATGTCATTTGTAAAATGAGTTCTCAACATTGATATGCTAGCAATAATTAAAAACTTGAAATTAGAACATGATATACTTTATATATGGATCACATCAAGGGAAGTGTTCCACTGTTTATAGCAAATAGTTGAAGCAGAGATGTCATGTCATTGCACTACTATAGTAAATCTAAGCATTATAAACAGTACAGTAACCGATCTGCTTCGGTCAAACTGCACCTATCAAGTTATGAATTCATCTATTTATCTTTGTAGATTTTTTATTTTTTATTTTTGATAACCGAGAAATCCGTCTGTGATCCGCCCTTTGGACCAATCACAATCTTCTAAACTCGGTGCATAATGGGCCCTCCCCTCTACCCTTCTCCACTTAAATACCAGGCTTCGTTTTGCATGGTGTGGGGCTTGAACTTGCGACCTAAGCCTTTGTAGATTAGTTTAACAGAATGGTAGATACATGAAATAACAGAAAGAAGATGAGTCTACTACATACCAACTCCTTGCTTAATACTATCATGTGATGTATCAACTTTAAGGGATAGCCCCGTAAGTTCATTATCAGCCTCTTTTGTTTGTGGTCATCAAAAAAACATCAGGACCTGTCACAGAACTCGTCAAGACAGAAAATTACTACGTATGTGAGAATGTACATAGAAAAAATGTCATGTCGAAATAAATAGAAGTGTAGATAGTTTACCTAGTCTTTGATCTATTTAAATAGTAGAAAATTCTTTCAACAATCATAGTTTCTATCCCCAAATTATAGTTTAAGTATCAGTACTTGTATTCGTACCCTCAAATAAAAAAATTAAGATTCTGAAGGATCAGACTTCCAAATTCACATTGATATCGGACACCCACACCCAAATGCGATCAACTTAGGTTGAAAGCAAAAGAGTTCTGCCCTAATGTATCTTGCAGACTACAAGACAAACTTTGTAGTTCTTTCAACAATCACATATTCTATCCCCAAATCATAGTCTAAGTATCAGTACCAAGACTAACAAAGAGAGGATGAGCAGTAGGACAATCTTAACTAAGTAATATTTGTTTACCTTAGAGATCGACTTATTTTAAGTGTATTTTTTAATTAAAATAATTTTAAGCACTTTTAAAATGTTTGGGTGAATCAAAAAGGTGTTTTATAAACTAAGGAGGACATTCTTCAAGCTGCTTTAGCACTTTACGTTAAATTCAAGATTAAACTAAGAAAACGTTACTCCGTCAGAGCTTCAATAAATCCACATAGTACAAACACTTTAGGAATATAGTTGTTGACACCCAATTTCGACCCTCCCCGATAATAATTAATTTCCGAGCCTCTTAGTTTTTTAAACGATTTAAATAATTGACTTTACAAAATTCAAATATTTTTCAAGTTATTTTGAGATAGTTTTATCACTTTTTATGATTTTTAGATCATATATATGTTTTGCATAGTTATGTATATAATCAGTATATTTTATGATTATTCGAAAGTCGTCTCAAAAAGATTTTGTTTTAATTAAATATTTGGTCAATTAATTTAATAGTTCATATTTTCGAGTTATTAGTCATAATTGAGTTAATTATTATATTGTGTTGAGATTAAGAAGCTCGTTAGTTAATTATATTAATTCATCTTATTTAAGTACTAACTGAATTAACTAAAAGAACTCAATTTGGCTAGATTGTTAATTCATCTACCTAACCCCTTTTATTGCAATTTTAGCCCCTTTTACCCTATCATTTAACTCAATATTTGCAAGACCATATTTTGGCCCAAAATGCAATTCCAATCTGCCAGCCCAATAATAATACATTATAACAACAATACAACTAACACCAAATGACCCTGCATCGTTTCTCTTCTTCTCCCAAACCCATTTTTTTTTCTTTGCTCTCCAACTGACCCAGCCCAAACCCAATAGAAACCCAAAAATAGCAATATATACAGCAGCAACATACCGAAATAGTACCTAACCCCTGTACAGCGTCTTCAGCTCCAACGTCCCTCTCCACTGTGCGATTTCAGTAGTCCGTTCCCAGCCATCAAGCACGCATTTTTGTCCTTGCCAACGTGAGATCACTCCACGTGGCATCTCAAGGACATTAGAGTCGACTTGAGGCGTCGATTCGCCCTTTCCCCTTCTGGAATAGGGCAAAAACTTCAGAAAAGCATGTCTCCCCGAATTGGTGAAAGTTCTTTTTGAGTTTGAAATTCAAATTGGGCCCTTGAATCCGATTTTTAATCCCTTCCCCCTCAAAAGGTTTGAAACCCTAGTAGTCTCCTATATATATTCTCATCTTATTCATTGTAGGGGGGATTTTTTTGGAGAGTTGAAATTTGGAGAAAAAACACTAAAATTAGTAGTCAAAACACTTGTGTACAAAGCTCTAGGTTCTGAAAGAAGCTCTGTTAGGAGATAGTTCGGATATTCGTATTTATCGCTCGAGTCTTGAAGTGGTGTAAGAGATCGCTGCTCCTTCTAGCTCGTTGTCCTAATCGCTGCCCGGAGAAAGATAACGCTTCCTCTTTCATAATGTTCTCCTCGTCTCTTCTTCTATTTTGATGTAATGTTTTCCGATGTCGTAAAATTCTCGCTCTATGGTTGTTTGCTGTTAGATGTCATTGGGTGGCTGATGTGTTTAATATGATATATGCATGTGCTTAATCGTTTTCCATGATTCAGTCGTAATGTTGACTTAAGTTTTAGTCGTTGTGTATCTAGTGCTGTGGTTTTCTCTGTTTTTCTTTGGTTGAGTTTGTTCTTCCTTTTCTTTGGGTGTTAATTATTATTTTTTTCTCGAAGTTTGCGGGTTGTGGTTCTTTATTTAAACATGAGTTTTGCTTCCTACATACTGGAAATGTTTCCTAAGAGTGGTGGAAACTTTATTGTTCTCTTTGCTTTCCAAGTCTTTGGTCTGTTATAGAGTGTTATGCATGATTTCCTTTAGCTCAAATTGGCGATGTGTTCTTGGCATTTCTTTTCTTGTATCTAGCTAGTTAGTCATTATGTATTTTCATTTATTGTTCTTAAATGTTACATGATACTTTGAGCTTGGGAGTTTAATGTTTAATATGGCCAAGACTAGCTTGTTTAGTTCTTGGCAGAAAAAATAAATAAAAAATGTATAAATAAAATATTTTTTGATAGAGCGTTGGTAGGCCTTAATGTCCAAAATCAGCAGTGCTGCCTGATAGATTCATGTAGCGAGATCATGTTTGTTTCTAGTTTTCTTTCCGGGTTACTTGGCTATATGATGCACATCTATTTTAAGTTAATGTGTTAGAAGATATACATATCCTAAAGAGGGGTCCTAGTGATTAGCTTAATTGTATTTCTTCCTCATGCGATTATTTATTGTTTAAACATATGATCAATTAATGTGGGGTTATCTGCCTAGTTTCTGGTTTAGTAGAATGAATTATTATTATTTTTTAATCTTTATTTATTTCGTTTCTGTTTTTATTTTTATTTTATTTTATTCTTTTTCTCTTTGGAACTACAATGTTTTTTTTATGTTTTATTAAGGTTGAATTGCGTGAAATATGTCGGGTTAAGGTCACGTGTGTTCATTCCATTAAAATTGATCCATGTTTCGCTATCTCTTCTCCATTTCGGATAATCTTCTTAATGCATAACTCCATTTGATTGAGTATTAGGTGTGCACCAAAATAAAATGTTATCATCTCCTATGGTGTATAAGTGTTGTCAGATTATTGTGAAAGATTGACCTTATTACTATTTTTACATACTTGGCTATGTTTAGTGAATGTTCAATTTTGACTAATTAGTAATTCTCGTTTTTTTTTATGTATGATCCTCTCCGATTTGGGTCCACCGGACCCTCTCTTTCACCCTTCATCTTGAATTGGGCTGAAGCCCAACCCTATTATGTCGAGTCAGTCAGCAGTAGCAAGCAGGTTGAAGGCAATACGGGCTGGAAGTCGATTTTTTGAAGTTCCGGGAAGCTGAAAATAGACTGATATGCATGTTGTATACATTGATATACAGTCATAAAATACGATATATAGGTCAAAAACGTAAAAATACAGGTGGAAAATGCAGAAACACAGAGTTAAAAATAAAATATGAGTCCGGGAGTTCGAGAACCAATTGTATACATGGTATATACATCAAGTATATACTTGGTGTATATCATGATCAATGAAGAGGGACAAAGGGCCATAAGCCCAATAACTTACTATTTCTCTTTCTTTTTTTTGCAGATTTGAGGAATTTGGGCAAAAGGCCCAAATTCAATATTTCTTTCCCTTCTCCTCTTTATGTATTTTATTGTATTTGACTAACGTTGTGATTATCTTATGGTTTAATTTAATTTAATTCCCCAAGAATGGTCATTTCATTTTATTTTCGAATTAAAGTATATGCATTTTTACTACTTAGTTGTTATTTTTATATTAGTCTTGTTGACATTTCATGAACTATTCCCCTTTAGTTTATTCCCCCTTAAGATAAATAAAAATGATAAAAATAATAGTAGTAATAAATAAATAAGTTGAAATAAATTAGTTCTTTTACTAAGTTAAAATTTCAAAATTAGTCAAAATCGTTATGAGCTTTTTTCTTTTTTTTTTTCTTTTTTTACTTCGTTAAATTTTTAAATCACTTAAAATTATTTTTAGTCGAATCGCCGGTCAACCGCGGGTTAGCGGGCATTCCAAGGGCCTAACACCTTCTCGGAATGTACATTGAACTTTGAACCCTTTTATTTTCAATTGATTTTATTTGTTTAAATCTTTTGAAAACCTTTAATTTTTTCTTGATTTTTTACTAAAAATTAAGTGGCGACTTTGTTCTTTTGGAGATTCGATTTCTCTTAAATCATAAGTTTGATCGATTTTTCGAAAACTCAGTCATTTTTCTTTTACATATATTTTCTAATAAAACAATAGTTTAGGCATTTAAAAGTGAAATTGTAGTCACATTTTAGATAATTGCCTATATAATTATTTTCAAGTCCATAACAGTGGTCAAACAAAAAATACTGAACAAAGCATAATACTTGCTCATCATGAGGAGGAAAAAGGACAATTATGAACGAATTCTTCATTACTTCAGTAACCTTCAAACCTTTCAATTATACCTTCATCTCTGTTGAAAAATTCTTCTATCACTTGAAATGAAACTTTGTCCCGACCGTCAATCAAGGACAATTGAATGTATATAGTTCATGTAGAATTAAAAAGTTGCTTGTAAATTTGAGACACCATATGGTCATTGGGTAGGTATTATTTGATGGATGTAAAACAACATATATAATAATTTCTAAACAGCCTATCATACGATTTGAATTGCATTGAAGCATGAAGCTTAAGTATGTTCATATTTTTAGTACAACGTCAAACATAGAGAACATAGTGAAAAGGGCAATTAAATGATCAAACAATTAATAAAGTGAAGTCGACACACTTTCAGAAATAAACATCACCGCAAGTACCTGAAATGTTTTTGTCAAAGAAAAATGGCTTAGGAAGCACACCTATGCAGCTTCCCATAAGAGCAACAACTATCTTCCAGTCATCTTAATCAAGTGATTGCATCGGAACCATCCAAAAAGCCAACACAGTCCCAATAGATTTGCAACTGTCAAAACAAAGAGGAAATAACTCATTAGGAAACGAAAAAAAAACTAAAGCTCTTGATGAGAGAAACTATATGAAACAGCCCAACCCCTCGTTTCAAGTATTAGCACCTCATTCCTTGATTTGAAACTTTGAGTAGGTTCATACAATGTTTTGTGATATGTTGGAAAATTTGCTTTGGGACCCGAGGGGTTTGGGGGGTGTTTCATCACACTTGAATGGATTTAGCTACTGCATATTTTCTACTGGTACAATGTGCATCATGATCTTAGCTTAGTCCTAGAAACCTAGAACAAATTTTGATAGTGCAGATTTTGGTCAGCCTTTTCCCCTCCTATCGATGAGCGCCTAAGCTTTTGGTCAATTAATCTATCTGATTTATAGGGCTTGTGGATTAGTCTAGCGCTCTGATTATAGGTATTTAATATAAATAAGAAATAATTCTACTACTTGAAGGGGAATAAACTTTCAACATAACCATACATCAATTGTCTTTAATTTGAGTTTTTCATTCTAAAGATTCATAAAAAGTTTCAGATATTTTCATTTTACTATTACAACAGAGATGAAACAACAAATAGAAAATAATAATTAACATGTCAAGGAGCATTGGAATATTTCATCATTTGAATAGGTATACATAACAGTGGCTGATTAAGTAGCCTCAGTAGGTATTTTAGAAGCCAATGCAAATAATGTTGTGAAGTATACTTCACAAATAAGATTATCAACAGTCAATCTAGTGGCAACAACTGATGGTGATGTTTGTAGAGCTTTGATAATAACCACGTAGTTGACAACTGAAAGGGAGTAGGCAATATTTTCAGCCATTGATAAATGATTTTCCCAAATGTCAAACTGTAGATAACTCAGTATGTAACATAGCTATCTTCCTGAGCAAAATAATAGTCATCACAATTGTAGACGCAGACATCAATAAATGACATCAATTTTGTTATATTTTCAACGGCTTATTTATCTATAATGCTCTCCATTAGCTACATCGACTAATATAAAGGCTGTCAAAGAGTAACTTTCATGATGAAATAGAATTTTCTTTTATGTGGATAAATTTTGTATTTGTTGTTAAGATATACAGAGGTTAGTATTGCCTTTAGGAAAAGAGATAAAAATTGAATGTGATGTGTACAATTAATAATCAAAATAAAAGAAAGCATATACAACAATAAAATACACAATTATAAAATCTAAACTCAGAACTCAACAATAGTAATTAGATAAGAAGTCATATTGTTGATAAGTTTTTAGCTAAGAGGGAGCAATGACAATTTCTAAGAGAAATAAGGGACACACCCTCATTTTTGCTTTAACTAACTAAATCTAAAATTTTGTACAACTTTTATTGCGCAATGTATAATAATAAAATTAAGCTATGGTTACAATTACGTTAGGCTGATAGTATTTCAAAAGAGTTAGTTAACACTGTTCACGGTAGTTATCTCAGGCCTTAGTTAGTTCAAAGACTGGCCGATTCAGCAGTTCATTCAGGTTGTGTATAAATACAAGTTGTAATTGTACATTGATCACATTTGATGAAATAAGATCTTTCTTCTCTTATCCCTTCTAAACTTTGTTAGCTAAGTACTCAGATTTCTCGGTGTTAGCTGACATCTTCTTCAAGTTTAACTCCTAGATTAACTATCTTCCATCTCGATCTCTCTTTTGTATTTCACTTCGTAATGTAAACCTCTTTTTTTTAAAAAAAAAAAAACCTTTTCTTAGGTATTTCTCTTCCCGCCCTGCCCCACTATGCCACCTTCACATCCCTAGGTGTTGATTTGGGGGGTGGGGTGGAGATTGGGTTGGGAATCATGTAGTTAGTTGGTCCTTAATCTAGCTAGAAGGTTGTTGGGTTATCAAAATAATTTTATTTTTCAAAAAAGGGAAGCCGTCGTATTTTTGTCTGAAATTCGATGAATTCCCTCTTTTCTTTGTCTCGGATTAAATTGGCCATTGTTTATCCTCTCTTTGGAAGTGTTCCTGCAATTTAGTCCCCTAGAAAATCCATTTCACCAAAAATAGTGACTGAGATTTACATTTGGAGGATATACATTCTTGAATTGATTGCAATTACTCTCATTCTATGCACAAAAATAAAGTACTTGTGATTGCTCGAATCTAAAGCACAAAATAATTTTGGTATTAAAATACAACATTTGATATTTGATACAATTTAACTTTAAAATATTTATTTTAATCTTAATAAAATTATTTATAGCTACATAAATATTTATCACTTGTTTTAGATCATAAATTTTAATTTTTTTTCTTTCTTAAATTCTGTGTCAAATTAAAATAACTTATATAATATATAAAATAGAGGGGAGGGATAATATTAAGAGTAATATTTTAAGTACAAAAACAGTTAAAAGGCTAAAGGTACCGTGTTAGAAAATGTGAGAGACCAAAATAAGGAAGAACTTGTCAAATAAAATTTTAATGGATCTCACTATATTGGATGACTCTATTTAAAAAGTTGCATAAAGAGCGCATGTAGTAAACATCTAAGTAAGGACCACATTTTGTAAAAAAAACAGATAAAAAAAAGAGTAAAAAAGCACATGGCGCGTAGTAATTAAGTACCAGCTGGGGTCCATAAGTCAGAGTAGTAGTACATTTTGAGAAAGGACGAATAAATAAATACATATCTATGTGTTGGGTTTTTTGTCCAATAGAGCAATAAAATAATCATGATAGCGGCTGGTACAAGTCAATGATACCGATTATTTTTCGTAATACCTAATTTACCCCTTGGTCGGCAAGCAACAATGCCCTTGCATAATAACATAATTACTAATTTGCCCTTGGTCGTCCTGGTCGTCTTCACTCTTCTATATAATAGAAATATACACGCTATGAATTAAAAGTTAACTTATTTGATTATAAATAATAAATATAAAATGTATATATAATACTAATCAGTCTAATATTATATCAGTAAAATATATATATTTAAAAAATGATTGGTGATGGCAATGACTAAAGATGGTGATTGTGGATGCCGACAAGGAGCGATGGCTTGTGGTGATGATTACATATAACTAGTGACAATATTGATTGATAATATTGGTTAACGATGATAGTGATGGTAATGATTTATAACTGTGGTGAATGATAATGATAGTTAATGGTGATGATTAATAATTATAGTGAATGATAATGATAGTTAATGATGTTTGGTGTATTGATAATTGTTGAACGATGATTGGTGCTAATGGTGATAATAGTTGATAATGGTGAATATAAATAATGACTAGTGATGAGGACTTGATTGTGTGGTGGTGCAGTTCAGACTGGGGTAGTCAATAATATCTAAGGCAACAATGATTAGTGGTGAAAAAGATAGAATAATAATAAAATGCCATCTTTACAAAAATCTTTGAATGAATTGCTTCTTCACTATATTAAAATTTTATCATAAATCTTAGTTATTTAAACGTTTTTAAACACATATTGTAGAAATAAAATAGACGCACTTAATCGTTGAATTTTGAATGAGTAAGATTCAAATTCAAAAAATAAACACACATAATAACTGATCAATTCTAAATAATTAAAATTCAGAATTAACTTTTTTTTTTGAAAGTTATCATAAAAGTGATGGAATTGCATTAGTGCATACACTTGTACACAAATATAACAACTAGTAAACAATTAACTTTAGTTCTTCATGAGTTTGGTAAATGTTTTTATGAAAATACAAAATTATCTTATTTATCCAAAGACATATAGTCATTAGTCTTTAATTATTCATTTGAGAATGAGATCAAAATAATTTTATTTAATACCTCTTGTAGTTGACACTATTAAAATAAAAATCAATATGCATTCAAGAAACTTCGTAGCAATTGCTCAAATAAAAAGGCAATCATGCATAGTAGAAAATTCAAGCAAATGTATTTGCATAAATCCTAAAGAAAAACTAAAAACAGGATTAGTTAAGGATTTGATGGGAAGTAAATGATTTTTTCATTTTTGGAATAATTTCCTAAATGTTTCATAGTTTTCTGAAGATTAAATGTGGACGTCAACACACCAATCATCATGACTATATTCGACATTTGCTTTTATATTGAGAGATCCGTAACTTAAGGTTATGATATCAAATTGTCACGATCCAAATTAAATAATCGGGTTGTACGGACACCTACTCTGACACCTAGATAGGAGAATCCTTACCACCAAGTTAGAACTGAAAAATCACGAAAATAAACAAAATTCAATATATCACCTTATTTAATTATAAAAATCAATCGTCAACCTTAATAAAATACCCCGTCGTTGAAAAACACATGGAACCCTTCCTAGTAAGTAGGTTAAGCAGGTACAAGAGCTTCTAAGAGAGTACAAATTCTGAAAAATAACACACAATTCCCACCATAAGGAAAGAAGAATAGAACTTGTCAGAGATCAACATCGACTTCACCTAAGAAATATCACCAATTCTGCAACCAAACTTGTCAAGTGACATAGCAAAAATAATATCAGTACCAACAATACGTATTGATAGGCATCATAACTCGATCTGAATCCACCACATAATTATAACATGTAAATAATCAAAAGAAAACATAAGACTTGAACTATATACCCTTGATCCTTTAATCACCTCCCTTGCGATAAAAAATAAACCCCTTGAATTCATACACTCTATCCCCAAGTCACTCACCTCATTCTGCTGTCAACTACTCCATTAAGAGTTATTTCACCTTCCCACTGATCATCACATAACCCTTTTATCACATAATAACTTTTTGAAATCACTCACTCTGCCAATACTAGAGTTTTTCCTACTGAATTCATTCATGATCTCAAATCCACCAACTACTTTATTAACTGGTAAAATTCTTACTTATTTCTCTTGACTCAATTCACATATGATTCAACACCATCTCAAGTAATTCAGACGACACAAGAATCCCTAAAACTTATCTAAGATATTTAGCATGTAATTTCGGTCTACACAAGAATCACCCTAAGATTTAAATAAAACAATTCAACCACTTAGGAACCCATATGTAATAAATACAATATAATAAATAAATTTGATCCACTCATGAAACCAACACACAGAGAATAATTAAAGATATACTAGACATGGTACTTGTATGGAACATGTACCAGGCGTGGTTCCCGAATCAACAAATAAAATATTTTGTACCATGCATGGTAGCCAAGCCAACTAAAATATGTATCAGGTGTTGTATCCAAGACAACCAAGAAATATCATGTACCGATATGGTACGCGAGTCAACCGATAGAATGTACTTGGTATGATACCCGAGCCAACCAAAAAATTACACATCACACGATCATATTCACAATGAATACAATTACACTTGCAACACACAAGCACATAAGATAATTTTTTTGTACGAGATTGACAACAAAATATTCTTTCAGTTCATCCCTTTCAAACTCCCTCACCATGCATGGTAAGAAAGTAATACTAATGAGATAATTAAGATGCACGCATAACGTTTATGGGAAGCAATTACAACCATTGCCTACCCTAACAACTCTTTCTAGATAGTTTTTCAGCTCATAACCAGATTAACCCCAACTTACTACGCCTAGGATAACACCCAATAACTATCAAGAGCCAGCCGTAATTCATCTAATGCCTTACCATCCTACACAATAATTTACATTGCATTTAACTATTCAGACTCCATACCCAAAGACTTAGACATGAAATCTCCCGTCGCACTAAAAGTATTATGCATTTAAAGACAAGTGTAACTAACTACTCAATTAAGCCTAGCCTATTTAGACAACAAGAAATTGTTGAAGAACTTTGAATACAAGCTTCTTGATCTGTTGGCAAATCTTGACGAATGTAGGTTTTACTATCCTACTCAACAATTAGCAACACATTTAACTATTCAGACTCCATACTCAAAGGCCTATATATGAAATTTTTGTCATACTTGAATAACAAATAACGTCTCAAAGACACTTCATCCAATTCTAAGCATCAACGGTCGTTAATAAGTATATAATCCAATTAAATAAGTTGGGATAAAATCCCATAGGGAGCGATATGTGTTTGAGAGTCAATTGGAAAGTACGAATATGATCAAATCAGTCATAGGAATAAAAATGATCGAATAGAAACATAATCCAAATCAGGGGGTGACACGAATGTCAAATGGGTGGTTTTGGTTTATAATTATCAACTACGAACAATGGTGAACAACACGAAATAACAATAATGAGACGGGTTCTTGGGATGTGATTCGATTATAAGCTAATATAGACAAATGGGTAATTGCAACTATTAGAAAATAGCTAGATATTAGTGAGTAAGCTAGGCTATAGAGGAGATAAACTTTCTCTCGAACAATTTATCCTGAATCAAATTGATTTCTCTCAAACATCAACAAGCAAGAAGAATAAGAATAGCCCACACCTTAGTCCATTCACTCTCTCAAGCTGAATGTGTGGGATTGAGTTAAGGATTCACTCTCTCGAGCTGAACCCAGGTCAACCCAATACCAACAGACCATCAATCAATAAGTTTTATTTTAGAACCTCTCTCTCGAGCAAGCAAAAAATACAAGGGTAGAACTGTATTTGCAACTACAATTCTTAAATTAAACCACAATTAATGATTGAACTCACTTCTAAACAACACTCAGACTAACAATTAGCAGTACCCATAGATTAAATCAGCCCATAATCACATAATCACACCCCAATAATTGGGGTTTTAGCTAGTCATGATAAAAAGATAAAAACAGTTACCAAATTGATTATCCATCAACTGGGTAAGTGTAGATTCATCCTTACAATGCTCCAATTCGAAGAATCTCAAAGACCCACTTCCAATTTCTTAAAAGTGAAAAACTTCAATTCTTCAAAACTTAGGAAAAACTAGAGAAAACTGTCTCACCAGTTCAAAACTCAATAATAGGCTAAGATATTATGAAATCAATTACTAAACTACATGTTCAAAAATGTATTTATAGTCGCCAAAATGTGTTGCGAAGAGTCACTCGACGAAGTAAGTCGGGCTCGCCGAACCACTCGGCGATCCGCCCTTTGGTCAATTCCATCGCCCTTCTTCCTTGGCCTTCAGCATCCTCAAGGTCTGTAACTTTGGGCAATCCAACACTGCATCGCGGAACCACTCGACGATCCACCGACTGCTCCTTTCTCTCGCCAACTTGGTTATTTCCTTCAGGGCTAGGCACACTAGAACTTTAGGCGCTCAAGTAGCCATTTAGCGACTCGCCAAGTCCACTTGGCGATCACCAGGCTTGCATTTCTTTATTCTTTTAGCTTGCTTCGTTCCTTTTTGCAAATTAGTGTCCTTGCTTTGTTCCTCAATCCATACACCTGGAAATCAAGTGTTATTCATCAGTTATTGACACAAAATAAGCATTTGAGGACACTAAATCTATATAAATAAAGCCCTAAATGAGTCCAAATCTCGAACTCATCAATACCCCAACTTAAAATTTTGCTTGTCCTCAAGTAAAACCAAGTTCTGTAGTTCAAAAAGGATGCCTTAAACAGTGCTACAAAAGACTCAATCATGAATTCACACAACAAGACTCAACTTACTCATGCAAGGATCAATTGTGCACACAAAGATTCAAATTGTGACTCACCATTATCAAAGATTCTCAAGTTCACAATACTTGCTTCAAATGCAAGTTCAAGCTCAACAAAGGTACTCAAATGTCCTCACAACAAAGATGATTTCATATTCACACACAATTGTTCAACACTTTATAGCTCTGGAATCACACACAAATCTCACACTCACAAAGATGAACACATGCATGATTTAACTCATAGGTTTGCCCTTATTTTCCAGCCAACATTCGTTTCAGCTCACTCAAGATTAAAAAGGTCTTTTCAAGGCTTGTAACGGGGCTGAGTGTAAAGGTATGATCATTTAGGCTCAGCGGCTGCTATCCTCATGAAATGTGGTATGAATATCACTTTCTTTCTTTTTTCTTCAACATTTTCACTCATGCTCAAAATTCACCCCATTATTGATTTCTCATGGAATATCGGACACCCTATTTCTTTTGCAACTTTCACAACTTTATTTCACAACTTTTTCGTTCTTTTTCTTTTTCATTCTTTTTTTTTTTTTTTTTGGAGGGGTTCCATCTTTTTAAAAAACCATGGATAAAGGGGGACTTCTTTGCACGTCTTGATTTATCTTCTCTTTTCACCACACCCCAACTTAGGATTTTGGCCTAAGTTGGCAATTCGAACAAACCACACTTCATGAGGATTATGGGCGAATAGATAAAGAGGAGTTACAATTGCATCAAGTTTCTTCCAAGAAAATGATAAGGCTCAAAGGGTGTTCAAGCAAAGTTCACACACTCACAAGGTTGGCCACAAAAGAGGTATATTGTCAAATTGTTTCACTTTTCAAAAAACTGTTGCCTAAGATCATTTCAAGAGCTAACATCACTTAGTCAACCGAACCAATGGGGAAAATTCTAGGTGTTATCACACAAGGTTCACGGTAAGCTCATCACACAAGACATTTGCACCAATATCAAACAAGACTCCACACTTTCACTAGTGTGCAATATTCATCACAAGAGACTCATTCGATAACTGGCTAGTCACAACGAGATGCAAAAAGTTCACATATTGTCTATGCTACTTCATTTGGCCTCATCGTAGCCGCACATCCATTTTTGTTCGATTAAGAGCACTATTCAAGTCATCGGTATTGATCATAACCGATACTCAAATTTGCACAAGAACAACCACAATCAAACACAACAAGAGGTGGCAAATTTTTTCAGAAGGGGTAAAAAACCATTTGCATTTAAAATAAGGAGCCATAAGCTCAAACATCCACAAAACGATGTCAAAACAAAATTTAACCACAAAAACCCAATAATATATACAAAATATAATCACAAGAGGTAGGTATGGAAATACCTCACCCCACCAAAACAAAAAAATGCAGTTGTCCTCAAATGCAACAAAATACTAAAAAGTCAATAAAAACGACAGAGAGGGAGATAAAAAAGGGTCATGTCTACACAGTTGCTCCATTTGTCGGGGCATCAATGCCCGGAGCAACATCAACACTATTGGCTCTACTAGGGCCTGCCATGGACGTCTCTGTCAGCGATGTCTGAATCATCATCTGTACAATCATCTCCTCTAGGTCAGGCAGGTCTCCATAGATGGTCTCCTCTGGCACCTCTATCTTCTCCTCGTCGGTCTCTACCTCGGACTCAACAACATCCATCTCCTCAACTCAAACCTCATTTCCAGTGGTAGCCGAAGGCATATCTATATCAACTGGCATGTCGGGGATCTCTACAGTCCCAAAAATCATGGACATATCTGTGGACTTCAACTGGTCCACGTCCTTCGTCAGCTCAGCAATAGCGGCCTTTAGAGCCGTCACCTCCTTAGTAGCCCCTTGTCCTTGCTCACATACCTCTATCCTTGCCAAAAGGGCATCAATAGACACACTAAGAGGTCTCACAGCAGCAGTGAGGATCCTCTCAATCATGTCGGGGATGGTGGCCTCAAGTCTGGAGGCACGCCTATCAGTAGAGTGGGCTAGATGCCCCATTTGTAGTATCACAGCCTGGGTAAGTGTAGGTCGGAAAGAAGTAGCAGTAGTAGACCTATGAGGCAGGGGAGCTGTAGAGGAGCTGGGAGTCACAGAAGGGACATCACTAGATATACCTGAAGGCCCAGGGGACGGAGTAGGCAATGCTGCCTCTGCAGGTAGTGTCTCAGTATCAACAACCAGGGAAAAATCCACCAGGGCTGCCTTCTTCTTCTCGGCCTCGTCCTTCAAGTACTCCACCTCAATGCGCCGGATATCGGTAGAAGATGTGGGAATCACTTCCACATCCTTCTTCTCATCTAAAGGTATCCGAGCTCGTCTACACAATTCAGTGATCAATATCGGAAAAGGAAGAGAAGTCTGACGCTGCTTGTCCCTCAAGGCCATCTCCTGTTCAATGATCATGCCCAAATTTATGCTCTTCCTTGCAATGATTTATCCAATACAAGCCGCCTTTGTGTGGCGGATGATGGACTCATTCTGTGATAGCATAATAGTGCTACTGATGAAGCCAAACCAGTATCTTGCTGCCATGTTGAGGTCTTTCTTCTCAATTTGCACTCCAACTTCGATCCACCTAGGAGTACCATTAGATATAAGAGGAGCTAACCAACTTTTCATATTCTCCAAGGACTTAGTCTTGATCCTATACTGGATGTCGTCTGCAATGTTGTCAGTGCATTCCAATACAACATTTATGTTAGTATTGTCACATAACACATTCTTTCCCCTAACAACTACATAATCAACCGACTGTAATTTAGCGTTCTGCTTCTTCCTTTGTGGCACTAGCGCTCCGTAAGTAATGTAAAATTCTCGAACCCAATTTAGAATGTAAGGGCCATGGGGTCTAGTGAATATTTGGAACTTATGGGACTTTAAGCAACTCCAGATCTCTGGGTACTTTTCTATCACACCATCAGTAGACAACCTCTTCTTCTCGATGATGGTCCTGAATCCCTCAATCTTCAGTCTGTTCATAGATCGGGGAGGAGGACCCTGTGTAGGTGGTGCTGGGACCACAACCTGATCTGGAACGGGAGGAGAAGTATGAGTCTCAGGCACCCTTATCCTAGAAGGATCATGCATCCTCTTGGAGCGCAGTTCAATACTTTGAGACATTAGTAGCTCATCATCCTCAGGCTGCAGACAATAAGCTGCAGAAAGACTCGCTGAACCGATCGGTGAGTCACCGAATTACTTTGGCGAGCTAGATCGGGCTCGCCGAAAGGATTGGCTCAACATTTTCCCATAAAAGTGGCCTGCCAATGATGGGAAGGCCCATTCGGTAAATCGCCAATATCATTCGGTGAGCAAAGATTAGCCCGTCGAAAATTACAGTGTATTTTAGGGGTTCGGGGCGCAGAAAGGGTGATCAAAGAAGACATTCAATGAGTCGCTGAGTGCACTCGGTGAACTCAAACTTCTCGCCGAAAGTTACAGAACTAAAACCAATCAAAGAATGAAATTAAAGGCGATCAAGGGGGGTTCAGTGAACCACCGAGTGGTTCGGTGAGCTCGACCCAGCTCGCCAAATAGCCCAACGTGCCTATTTTCAACCCCAACTTCCAAAATCAACCCCGTAGCCCCTGAAAATAAAACAAAACTATACACTATTTCAATTAAACCTAGACGCATAAGACCCATGCTACCGGGGTACTCGGACTTCCCCTGGTTTGGCCAAAATTGGCCATTTCATGACTTTAGCCCTCAAGAATGACGTCAAACGCTCCATCATTGGGAAAATCACGTCATTTAGCACAAATTTAGGTTACTCAGACTTCACCCGACTAGACCAAACAATAATTAAGCACAACCCAATAATTTATGATCAATTTTAAAGCATGCAATTCAGGAAATTAACAATTTAGGCAATTTAGGCACGATATCAAAATAACATAGTGATTAGTCCACAAATTGGACTCATTTAGGGATATATTTTAATAGAAATTGTGTCCTCAAATGCTTATTTTATCTCAATATTTGATGAAAACACTTAAGTTTCAGGTATTTGAAGTTTGAAGGAAAGCATGGACACTACGTCGCAAAAAAGAATGAAAAGAGGCTAAAAAGAATGAAAAAATGAAGGCCTGAGGATCGCTGAGTCCACTTGGCGAGTCACCGAAGGGTCTCACTTCACCTTTTTTTCCAGTGTGCTGAGCGTTGAAGGAAATGATCAAGTCGACAGAAAAAAGGAGTAGTCGGCGCTTCGCCGAAGAGTTCCGTGAAACAGTACTATGTCGCCCAATGACCCAGAGCACGATGATGCTGAAGGATGATGCAAGATGGCGATGAACTACACCAAAGGGTGAATCGTCGAGTTGATCGGTGATTCTGACTAATGTCGCTGAATGATCTGCTGCAACATAAATTTTTGAAAACTATAATACTCGTTGAGAGTTATAGCTTAGTATCAGATTTTTAGTGTGAAACAATTAATATAATTTGAGTACTTTTTATTTTTTTTCTTAGTTTGAGAGGGCTTTTGAAACTTGAAGAAGAAGAGAGTTTCATCTCCAAGGGTTTGGACTTGGGTCTCTTGGATTCTTCATGTAACAAGACTTAAATCTTCATACCCACTTAAATGCAAGCTCATTTAGGTATAAATTTTTATCTCTTGATGTGTGGGTAAAACCCCCAATTCTTGGGGTGTGATTTAGCGAATATGGGTTAAGATTGTTGTTGGGTCTTGCTTGCTGATAGATTAGATGTAGTTTATTGGTGATTTTGACTAGTATTTGTGGATGTATTTAACAAATTTGTAGTTGCAAATACAAGTTTATTTATGTGTTTTCGGCTTGCTCGAGAAAGAGGTCGCGAAACCAAGACTACTAGATTGATGGCCTAAGGAGTTGGTCGACATGCAGTTCAGCCGGAGAGGGTGAGCCCTAGTCCCATATCCTAACACTCAGCTCGAGAGAGTGTGTGGGGTAAGGTGTAGGCTGGTCTTCATGCGGCAAGTGGGTGTCCGAGAGGAACCCATTTGAAACGGGGTAAGTTGCTCGAGAGAGAATATATTTCCACGTATAGCTTAGCCTAGTCACTATTACTCTTTAAATTCTCTATCGAAAGGGTGTACCCAACAATTTAGATTAACCCGTATTCCGGTCACATCCCAAGAATCCCCTCTCATTCATAGATTTCTTTGTTATTTCTACTATTTTTGCTATACTTGTGACAAAACGACACGTTTGTGTCCCCCTTTAATTTACAATATTTTTAATCGTTAATGTTTTTAGCTACAACTAGTTAGAACAAAATTTTATTTTTCTATTAATTCTTGAAACCACTCCCTTGGGACTCGACCCCAACCCTTGATTGGGTTATTATACTATTGCACGATCGTAGACACTTGCATTGGAAGTTGTGTCATTGATTACGCAAACATCAAAATGGCGCCGCTGCCGGGGAGTGGTGTTATTTGAGAATTCTTAGACTAGTAGAATTTTTGTTCTTCTTAGTTGTAGTTTACTAAGTTTATTTTTAGTTTTGTTTTTCTTTAAATTATTGGTGTAGGTAGGTTCCCCGAAGATGGACGTTAGGAATGGTGGAAACTCGGCAGAGTCGAGCCAAGAAGTCAAGACAGACTTCGAGTTAACTGCACTGGTAACTCAACTAAATGAGTTGGACACCAGAATAACAAAGGTGGAAAACCAGTGCACGAGTTCTGGGAGCTACATACCTCCTTACGAGAGGAAACAGTCTAGAGACAGGGAGAACAATCGTGTTGAGGACACACTCCAAATCATTCTCCAAAAGGTCATTGAATAAGATTGACTGTTGGAAGAAATGACAGACAATATTGCAGTGTTGAATCAAATGGTTGGCTCACACTCTAGATCAATCTAACTGATCAGGACACTCCTGAACTATGTTGTGCCTCCGCTTCACTCAAACGAACTATTGGGGTTGTCTGGTAATACTAGGACCAACCCAACCAATGAGGAGTGAGTAAGGACTCGCGTTGTGCCATGACGTTAAATAAGGCGCTTCTTGGGAGGTAACCCAAGGTTTTAAATGCTTTAATTTACTTCTATGAATAATGGTGTGTTAGTGATGCAGGTTTGAATGAGGAAAGTGGTGAAAAATAGAGATTGGCGAGAAAATGGTCAGTTGGAGGACCGCCGAACAGGTCGGCGTGCCTGACCTGACCCGCTGTTTGGCTCAACTCAAGCTTAAAATTAGAGCCTGTAAAACTCGGCAACCTTGAGAAGCAGTTCGGTGCGTCGCCAACCAGGTCAGCGATCTCGACTTAGATCGCCATCTTGATCCCAAGAAGTTTACAAATCTTTAACAATCGACGAAAAAAGGGATCACTTGGCGATTCACCGAGTGAATCGGGGCGAATGCGACTAATGTCGCTGAATGGTTGCGAACTGGATGGTTTATAAGGGCCAAAAGTCCTAATATTTGAAATTCTTCACTTTCCCTCACTTTTAATCTTCACAAATTCACGTGAATGTAGTATTTCCAATATTCTTATATTCCACTAGTATTTTGGTTGGTTGATTTGTGCTCGGAGTTGGATTTCTTTGCTGCCTAGCATTTCAGTTATATTTAAATCGGCATAGAAGGTTTGTTCTCCAAACCCCGAAGTTACGTTTGAATATTTCGTACTCTTTTGCAATGATCGTAGATTAGAATGATTACATACCTATTTTAATTCAAAAATCTTGCTTGTGTTATCTGATTGTCGAATGCTAGTAATCTTTGTGCTTTTTAATAAGTTGGGTTGTGATTGCATGTTGTTTTGATTGATTAGGTGAAGTATGAGTAGCCCATGTTTGTGCTTAATGTCGAAAATTTTCTCAATAATAGTGAGGGTGACACCTCTCTTAAGGACAAATATCGTCAAATGGCCAAATGCGTCAAATTCGAGAGAAATCTGAGTATTCCAGAGTGATGGGTAGCATGGGCCTTTCTTGAATTTCGTTAATGCATGCTCTGATTTTGTTTTTGGGGTTCGCGGGATTGAATTCGAGAAGATGGATTGAAAATGGGCACGTTGGACCATTTTGGCGAGCTGGGTCGAATTCACCGAATCAGTCGACGGTTCACCCAATATCTCTATCTCGTCTTTAATATCCTGTCAAATTGGATGTTTAAGACTGACTTTCGGCTAGAAGCTGTGGGTCGCCGAATGCACTCGGTGAGTCGCCGAAAGTACTCTTAATCACTCTATGTATGCTATACCTGAGACCCTTATGCACTGTAACTTTCGGCGGACAAATCCTTGCTTATCGAAAGTAGTCAGCAATTCACCGAGAGGACTCTCCCATCGTCGATATGCTTTACTTGTTTAGCCAACCTCATCGGCGAGCCCGATGTAGCTCGCCAAAGCAGTTCGGTGACTCACCGATTGGATGAGCGAGTTTATCTGTAACAAAATTTGTTGTGCTAGAGTTTGATTTTGTTTGTTAATTTCTCTTGATCTTTTGTAGGTATGACTAAACCCAACAAAGCAGGTAGTAACACACCACTCTGAGGCAAATAAAAGGAATCACAATCAATGAGGATGCAATTGCATCCAGGAACAAGGCCACTAAAATTTCCACAACTAGTGGGAAAGTCAAGGGCAAGGATAAGACCATTGAGCTATCAGATACAAGTTTCGACAGTACATATTTTATACCTATGATCCAACAACATATGACAGTGATAGCATGGGTTCTGCTGAAGATGAACTGATGGAGGCACAGAGGAATGAGTTACGATCTAAGCAAATGAACGACTCGTCTCGAATCAGAAAGCCTCAATCCACTACTCAGACTCCGCCAGTTCCAGAGCAGGAAATAGTACTGGCACCTCCAGTACAAGGCCCCCACCTAAATCAACGAATAGATTGAAGTCTGAGGGGCTGAGAAAAATCATTAAGGAAAAATGATTGTCCATAGATGGGGTGATAGATAGGTATCCCGAGATAATAGAGTGCCTGAAATATCACAAATTCCAAATCATCACAAAACCCCGTAGCTCTTACATACCAAGCTGGGTCCGAGAATTTTACAATGCATACAGTGCATTGGTACCTCAATGGAAGAGGCTAGTCTCATCGTTCAAATCAGTTGAGTACGTGCTTGTCAGTGGAAGAAAGGTAGCTTGTGACAGTGAGGCTATCAACATAGCCTTGAGTATGTCTGATAAGATTAATGATCACTGCCAGCACTTGATCAGAACAAAGAAGATGGATGCGATGAAAAAGTGGTTATCCCGACTAATCTCGGATGATAATGCTCCAAAATGGCTATTAGAAGGAGTTCCGATTGAGAAGAAAGATCTGAACATAGCTGCACGATACTGGTTCAGGTTTATCAGCAGAACAATTATGCCATAACAGAATGAATCAATCCTTCGCCTTGCTAAGGCAGCTTGTCTTGGATGCATCATAGAGAAAACCAGGATAAATCTAGGGATGATCAGTGCTTATGAAATCCATATGCATGCAAAGTAGGGCCAGACATCTTTTTCTTTCCCGATATTGATCACAAAATTGTGCAAAAGAGCTCAGGTGCCTAGAGATGCAAAGAAGGATGTGGAATTGGTTGCCACCGCCTCTACCAATATCCGAAAGATCGAAGCCAAATATCTTAAGGACCAAGCGGGAAAGAATTAGAAGGAAGTTGTGGCCACTGGATCTATACCTGTGGAGGAATCTTCGCCTACTCCGGCCCATGGAACTTCAGGTATATCTGATACCATTACTACTCCTGCTGACCCTCCAGGTCCCTTGGCAGCTGCATTACCACCCAGGCCTATTGCTGCTGCTGCCTCCTATGAGCCGATCACTCAGGCATCCTTGATCCGGATGGGACAGCTCAGCCAATCTGCTAGTTGTCAGGCTGCCAACATAGAAAGCTCCGTTCCAGGCATGATTCAGGATGCTCTCAATGATGCTGTGAAACCATTGAGCACTACTATTGATGCTCTAGTGGCCAGGATAGCAGTGTGTGAGCGTGACCACGGAGCCACATAGGAGGTAACAACCTTGAAGGCCGCCATTGCAGAGTTGAAGAAAGATGTGGACTACCTAAATTCCACCGATATATCCATGATCTTCGGAACAGTGGACATTCCAGATGTGCTCGAAATGCCCTCAAACTACCACAGGACATGGAGATGGAATGGAGTATACAATCGATCCTGAATCAGAGGCAGAGACTGACGAAGAGATGTTTGAGGAAGCTGCGCGGACGACATAGCCGAGACTGAAGAAATTATGATAGATCCTACTGTGCAGGCCTCTCTAGCATCTGTTTCTGGACTCAACGGAGCTGGTCCTTTTGGAAGTCACTCCAGGCACTGATGCCCAAACAGATGGATCGACTACTTAGACAGGATCCCCGCTTTACCTCCCTCTCTATATTTCTTTATTTTACCTTTTGGATACTTTATTTTAATTGCCTTTGAGGACAAAATACTTTTAATTGTGGTGGGGTGACTCCCACACCTTTTGTGTTGATATTCGTGTTGTTTTGTATAATTTGGGCTGTTTTGTTTAAAATTGTTTTTACACTGCTTTTTGTGGATATTTGAGCTCATGGATCCTTTTTTTTTTAAATTACAAAAATAATTTTGACCCTTCCAAAAAATTTGAATTTTTTTGCCACCTCTCGTATGTTGAAAGTGGCTGTTCTTTTGCAAAATTTAAGTCTTAGTTTTGATCAATACTGATGACTTGAATAGTGCTCTCAATCGAACGAACATGAATGTGCGACTACGGCGAGGTCAAATGAAGTTGCATAGACAGTATGTGAACTCTTTACATCTAGTTGTAATTAGCCATTTATCAAATCGAGTCTCTTGTAAGTGTCGATGCCTTGTGTGATAAGCTTACTTTGAACCATGCATGAATAAACCTAGAATTTGCCCCGTTACTCTGATTGATTTAGTAAGGTGTGCTCTCGAGATGATCTTAGACAACTTTTGAAGAGTGTGAGCCAATTTGACATATACCTTTGTTGTGGCCTACCCGTGAGTGTGTGAAACTCTCTTGAACACCCTTTGAGCCTTAACTTTCTTTGGAAGAAACTTGATGAACCCTAGATCTTACTTGATCCACTTCCTATAATCCTCCTGATTTGTGGTTTAGTGAATAGACAACTTAGGCCAAAAGCCTAAGTTGGGGGTGTGGTGAAAAGGAAAAGGAGAAGTCAAGAAGTGCAAGAAACGTCTCCCTTAACCCATGGTGTTGCGAAAAAAATGGAAACCCTCCATATATATAAAAAAAAAAAAAAAAAATGATAAAGAAGAGTTGTGGAATAAAAGTACAAAAGAAATTGGGTTTCCAAGCAATACATGGAGAGTGAATAAAATGATGACTTAGAAGCACTAGAAGAAAAAGTGATAAGGGAAGGTAAAATGAGGTTTTGGAGAACACCACATCTCACGAAGATGAAGAAGTCACTGAGCCTAAATGACCATACCTTTGCACTCAGCCCCATTACAAGCCTTGAAAAGACCTTTTTGATCTTGAGTGAGCCGAACCAAAAGTCGATTGGAAAATAAGGGCAAACATATGGGTGAAAAGATGCATTGTGTTCCTCTTTTTGAGTGTGAGCGTTGCATCTGATTCCTGATCTTAAATAGATTAACTTATGTGTGTGAGTATGGAATCATCCTTTGTGTGAGGGCATTAGATACTTTTGTTGAGCTTGAACTTGCATTAGTAGAAAGTATTGCGAGCATGAGAATCTTTGGTAATGGTGTGTCACAACTTGAATCTTTGAGTACAGAATTGATCTTTACATAAGTAGTCTGAGTCTTGTTGTGTATGTTCATAATTGAGTCTTGTGTAGCACTATTTTAGACATCCTTTTTGAATTGCTGAACGTGAGTTTGCTTAAGGACAAGCAAAAGTTTAAATTGGGGGTGTTGATCAGTCCACAAATTGTACTCATTTAGTGCTATATTTTAATAGAAATTGTGTCCGCAAATGCTTATTTTATCTCAATAAATGATGAAAACACTTAAGTTTCAAGTATTTGAAGTTTGAAGGAAAGCATGGACACTACATAGCAAAAAGGAACGAAAAGGGGCTGAAAAGAACGACAAAATGAAGGCCTGAGGATCGCCGAGTGGCCGAAGGGTCTCACTTTGCCTTTTGTTCTAGTGTGCTGAGCCCTGAAGGAAAGGATCAAGTCGGTGGAAAAAAGGAGTAGTCGGTGCATCGCCGAGGAGTTCCGCAAAGTAGTACTATGTCACCCAATGATCCAGAGCACGACGATGCCGAAGGATGGTGCAAGACAACGATGAACCACACCAAAGGGCGAATCGCCGAGTTGATCGGCGATTCTGACTAATGTCGCCGAATGATTTGCTGCAACACAGATTTTTGAAAACTATAAATACTCGTTGAGATTTATAGCTTAGTATCCATTTTTTAGTGTGAAACAATTAATATAATTTTAGTACTTTTTATTTTTTCTTTGAGTTTGAGAGGGTTTTGGAAACTTGAAGAAGAAGAGGGTTTCATCTCTAAGGGTTTGGACTTGGGTCTCTTGGATTCTTCATTCTTGGCATGTAACAAGACTTAAATCTTTATACCCAATTGAATGCAAGCTCATTTAGGTATAATTTTCTATCTCTTGATGTGTGGCTAAAACCCCCAATTCTTGGGGTGTGATTTTGCGAATATGGGTTAAGATTGTTGTTGGGTCTTGTTTGGTAATAGATTAGATGTAGTTTAATGGTGATTTCGCCTAGTAGTTGTGGATGAATTTAACAAATTTGTAGTTGCAAATACAAGTTTATTTATGTGTTTTCGGCTTGATCGAATGAGAGGTCGCGAAACCAAGACTACTAGATTGATAACCTAAGGAGTGGGTCGACATGAGGTTCAGCCCGAGAGGGTGAGCCCTAGTCCTATATCCTAATACTCAACTCGAGAGAGTGAGTGGGGTAAGGCGTAGGCTTCGTCTTCATGCGGCAAGTGGGTGTCTGAGAGGAACCCATTTGAAACGGGGTAAGTTGCTCGAGAGAGAATTTATTCCCACGTATAGCTTTGCCTAGTCACTATTACTCTATAAATTCTCTATCGAAAGCGTGTACCCAACAATTTAGATTAACCCGTATTCCGGTCACATCCCAAGAATCCCCTCTCATTTATAGATTTCTTTGTTATTTCTACTATTTTTGCTATACTTGTGACAAAACGACACTTTTGTGTCCCCCTTTAATTTACAATGTTTTTAATCGTTAATGTATGTAGCTACGACTAGTTAGAACAACATTTTATTTTTCTATTAATTCTTGAAACCACTCCCTTGGGACTCGACCCCAACCCTTGGTTGGGTTATTATACTATTGCACGATCGTAGACACTTGCATTGGAAGTTGTGTCGTTGATTACACAAACATCACATAGGTACACAAGCACAAAAATACGATTTTAGAAAGGCCTAGCACACATCAATAAGAACAATACGATTGCAAATGAGTTTAACCACTAATTACGAGTTTTGGGGTTCGGAAAACCAATCTTTAGTGCTAAATATAAGAATCTATAAAGCTATGCAACAAATTATCCAATTCAGAACACCGAATCAATGACTAGAAAGCGGTAAAAATGCAAAAATATGGGAAATATAGTGTGGGTGTGATTTTGTGAAGTTAAAAAGTGAGGGAGTATGAAAGAGTTTGAAAATTTAAACCTTTGGCCTTTTAAAACTGTTCAGTTTGTGCCCTTTCGACGATATTAATTGACCTCACCGAACCACTCGGCAACACGCCAAGTGGTTACTTAGCTCGCTGAGTTTTACAGGACCTCCAGTTAATATGGGGGTCCAAATGGCAGACAAAGTCGAGCTTGCCGACCTGTTCGATGATTCGCCAACTTGTCCATAGACTCGCCGAGTTTTACAGACTCCAACTTTATAATTTCTTGGGTCCAACGGTGATCCAAGTTGGGCTCATCGACCTCTTCCACGAGTCGCCAACTAGACATTTTGCTCGCCAACTTGTATATTTCAAACACATTCCACTTTTTCACTTGCACAATCAACACACGATTATTATAAAAACAAAAATAAAGCAATAAAAGCTTGGGTTGCCTCCCAAGTAGCACCTTAGTTAACGTCGTGGCACGATGCAAGTCCCCACTCGACCCTCATTCATGGGGTTTGCCTTAGTGTCACTAGGCAATTTCCCTTTTTGTCTGGGGTAGAGGCGAAACAACATATGACCCATTTGGGTCTCCAGTAGGTGAATAGATATGGAATGAGAAGCAGTCATCTGATTCAGCATTGAGACATTCTCTCTTATCTCTTTCAACACTCTGTCGTGATCTTCGACTTTGTGGAGAATGAGTAAGAGTATCTCTTCAACTTGTCCATCCTCATAGTCCTTAGACTTTGTACGCTCATGAGGAGGAATGTACCTATGTTTCATTTTGTACGGTACTTCCAATTCCATGATCTTTTTGGCCAAGAGATCGAGCTAAGTCAACAGTGTGGCCAAATTTTTGTCTTGCTCTGTCTCCTTGTTGGTCTTAGTCATGTGATCAAGGAGTTGAGAAACTATTCCATAGGGTTGTCGTATTAGACCACCCAGAGTAAGTTGGTCAGCGACTCCTCTATTCTCAGGACCAAGACCTCTATAGAAGCAGTCCAGTAGCATCTTATCTGGAATTTCATGAGATGGGCAATGCAACAATAGTGCCTTAAATCTCAGCCACAACTCATGAATTGTCTCACCCACCACTTGCTTGAAATTTAGGATGATATCCCTAAGGAGGGTGGTCCATTTAGATACCATTGCTACAAGACATGCTCATTTCCTCTGTTCAACAAGTAACACACAAAAACCAAAACTAAAAGTAAGTAGATTCAACTATGACTAAAAAGAACAAAATTCACTTTCACCAAAAGAATCTCAAGCAACACCACTCCCCGGCAGCGGCACCATTTTGAATAACAAATAATGTTTCAAAGACACTTCATCCAATTCTAAGCATCAACGGTCGTTAATCAGTATATAACCCAACTAAATGAGTTGGGGTCGAATCCCACAGGGAGCGGTACGTGTTTGAGAGTCAATTAGGAAGTACAAATATGATCAAATCAGTCACAGGAATAAAAATGATCGAATAGAAAAATAATCCAAATGAGGGGTGACACGAATGTCAAATGGGGGGTTTTGGCTTAAAATTATCAGTTATGAACAATGGTGAACAACACAAAATAACAATAATGAGATGAGTTCTTGGGATGTGATTCGATTATAGGCTAATATAGATAAATGGGTAATTGCAACTATTAGAAAATAGCTAGATATTAGTGAGTAAGCTAGGCTATATAGGAGATAAACTTTCTCTCGAACAATTTATCCCGAATCAAGTTAATTTCTCTCGAACATCAACAAGCAAGTAGAATAAGAACAGCCCACACCTTAGTCCATTCACTCTCTCGAGCTGAATGTGTGGAATTGGGTTTAGGATTCACTCTCTCTAGATGAACCCAGGTCAGCCCAATACCAACAGACCATCAATCAATAAGTTTAGTTTTAGAACCTCTCTCTCGAGCAAGCCAAAAACACAAGGGTAGAACTGCATTTGCAACTACAATTCTTAAATTAAACCACAATTAATGATTGAACTCGCTTCTAAATAACATTTAGACTAACAATTTGCGATACCCATAAACTAAATCTGCCCATAATCGCATAATCACACCCCAATAATTGGGGTTATAGCTAGTCATTATAAAAAGATAAAAACAGTTACCAAATTGATTATCTATCAACTGGGTAAGTGTAGATTCGTCCTTACAATGCTCCAATTCGATGAATCTCAATATCCCACTTCCAATTTCTCAAAAGTGAAAGATTTCAATTCTTTAAAACTTAGGAAAAACTAGAGAAAACTGTCTCACCAGTTCAAAACTCAATAATAGACTAATATATTATGAAATCAGATACTAAACTACATGTTCAAAAATGTATTTATAATCGCCAAAAATGTGCTACGAAGAATCATTCGGCGAAGTAAGTCGGGCTCGTTGAACCACTCGGCGATCCACCCTTTGGTTAATTCCATCGCCCTTCTGCCTTGGCATTCAACATCCTCAAGGTCTGTAACTTTGGGCGATCCAACACTGGAATATCACATGACCTCAACAAAATACTTGTTGATAATCCTGAATATATGTATCTACATCATGATACGATGCAGGCCAAATGGCGTCAGTACATGGAATGTACGAGCATGTAAGGATAATTCTAAAACATAAACATAAGCTTGAACTTGATGGAAAAGAAACATACTTGCCTTTTCTCAACTCACTCAATTCAACTCAACTCAACTCAACGCAGAGAAATAAGGCTCAACTCAACAATAAGGTACTGAACTCAGTGAAACATAGATCAACTCAACTCAGAGAAATAGGGCTCGGCTCAACAATAAGGTACTTAACTCAGTGAAATATGGCTCAACTCAACAATAAGGTACTCAACTCAGGATACTCAAGTATAAAGCAACAATAAAAGATGCAATACATGGAAATCTATAAAATAATAGATAGCAACTAAATTGTATGTAAAAATACAATAATAACTCTTGATTGGGAGATTCTTTAACCGACAACCATCACTATGAGCTATATGATGATACAATGTCTCGCCCATATTGCTAGAACTTTCCTATACCTTGTCGGGGTATAGAACTCCTCAACTAAGTGGATCCACTAGTCTATGCTTAAAAATCAATAAGGAATCATCTAAAAAGTAGGACCCTTTCTACCCATGTTGGCTACATGGTTTATGGGGGTTGTGAGTTGTCTGAACTCTCCCCCATATCGGTGCTCAACACTACTCCCAAAATATAACTTAACTCATATTTTAAAAAAAAACATTTTCCTCATCCTCAACTGTCACACCCCTTTTTTTCCAACGCTAATATTGAAGGTTTTGGAAAAAAAAGTTTTTCCAATTAGAGTGACATTCGAAAACGGATTATTTTTCCAGAGTCGCCACTTGGAATTGAATTTTGGTGTTCCAAGTCACCTTATTTAAATCCCCAATCAAAAGGAAATGACTCTTAATTTTGCTGGACTGCGACTAGATTTCTAGGTAAGAAAATAATGTTGACCGAGAGGAAGATGTCAGGCACCCCTCTAGTCATGTGGCTCTAGCACGTTCACTTATTCACTTATCTATGAGTTGACTTAATTTTTTGAAATATATTATGTTTATGACCTAAATATTTTTACTTATGTCTCTGTAACACCCCATAATTGTTTTTAGCTAAGACTCGAACTATCCTTCTTTGTGAGTAGGATTTTACCGAGGAATTTAAAAAAATTTGAGTGTTAAGGTCACTATATGTAGCACCTTGAGTTTCAAGAAGAACTAAGGAGAGTTCATTCAAGTCATTCCTAAGTTCTTCTAAGTTTTCAGTCAACTTCAAACAACCATAACTCTCAGTACAAGATGAGTTAGGTGTGCCATAAGATGAAAATGAAAGGTCTTTGAATTATATTTCCAACGCCACTGGGTTTACTAAGTTTTGAGTTCGGATGGGTGAGATATGCCCTTTTGATATCAAGTTGTCCAGTTAAGAAAAGTTACCCAAAAATAATAAGGGCTATTTTAGTCTTTTCCTTTCCCAATCAGATTTAATTCATTTTTAGTAAGGTTTTTAGGTTCTAATCCTATTAGGTTCAGTTTTATAATCCTAATATACACTTAGTGTTTTAGTTGAGAGTTTAAAAAGAGAAAAAAGGAGAAAAAGAGGAAAGGATCAAGGCGCTCGTCGAGATTCTTGAGAGTTGTTGCGGATTTTTGTCATGGGTTCGATTCTTAAGAGGTATGTAAGTTCACATAGTATTGGGTTAGTTCACCCACGCGCCAATCATGTTTATTTCAACAAAATTCGTTCTAGAAAGTTGGAAGTTTGATGATCTTGAATTGTGTTCTTGAAATTGGCTTTCGTTCATGAGTTAGAATGGGATTGTTGAGCTCTTGAGGAGATCATGTCAATTTTAGAGTCGTTTAGGAGTAGATTCTTGTGTACATGTGTTAGGTATCTGAATCTAAAGAGAAATTGAGAAAATTAATTGAATCTAGGCGAATTGGGGTTAGAAAACGAGGAAGAAAAAGTTGGACAAAAAATCACGGACCTGTTCCTCAGAAGTGAAATATTTTTCTCTCCGCAACGTGGACTCCACTGTTTCAAAAATTATTTTGACTAAACATTATAATTCATCGCGGACTTGCTCCCAAGACATTGTTTTTCTTCTGTTTCTCATGATTAACTATCTAAAACACTTTTAATCATCACAATATCTTTCCTATCACAAATCATAACCTTGAATTCATAATTCAAATTCAAGGTAGAGCTAAGAGTTACGTTTTGAGAGTTCTTCCAAACATTTTGAGAAAGTTCTTTTGAGTCTTTTTGAGGATTTTTCTACAATTTCTATTAACTTGTTTCAAGACTCAAGCAAGTGAGTGTGAGAATGAGGAGAATGTATTCATGCGTATAATTTATCATCATGAGATCTTTCGTATCACGAACCATAACTCTTGAATTCATAATTTACATTCCAGAGAGAGTTAATAGTAGAGTTCAAAAAAGTCTTTGAGTTCAATTGTGAACCCTTTGAGATCAACTATCAATTTGAACTAAGTTTTGAGGAAGTAAGTATGAGAATGAGAAGAGTTGTATACACCCCGAAGCTACCTCCAAGATGTGGACATGGGACCTAGGATCACGAGTGACCCCAAGCTAACCCTGTTAGCATATCATAATCATACTTAAAGATTTACTGAAATAGAAATATTGTGCGGAAGTTTAAACATAAGGTAAACTGAAATGATGAGGAATACCCAATACTATCTGAATATATATAAATATGAGAAGAGTTTAAGATACTGAAATAAAGCCTCTAAAGTTGAATCTAACTATGTTTGAAATGAAGCCTCTAACTGACTAGAGATGCTGGGACATTCCCCAGCTAACTCTAACAAATACTGAAAAATAAAAATAAAAAATAAAAAATATAGAAGCATGTCTATTGTCCTTGAAATATGAGGACTCACCACTGAAGCTGTTGAACTGAAGATCGGGAACCGATCTATGCGTGATCTGAATGCTGATGACCTGAACCTACATCACGAAAAGATGTAGCGCAGAGTATGTGTTAGTACTTGAAATAGTACTGAGCATGCAAGATACAGTAAAGCTGAATAAAATAAATAACTGAACAAGCATATATCTGAGCAATGATAAGAGAAAACATGATACTATTATGAGAATACTGAACATGAATTTAACTGAATGCAATATCCAAGTTTAAAACATACTGAAATTTAAATATGAACTGTAATTGGTTGTCACGACCCAGGGGCACCCCTAGATGTAACACGGCGTACTCGACTCCGAAAGGGTCTCATACAAGCCCTTAGCATATCATAAACATAAGTAATAGAAAAGATGCAGAATTAAAACTTTTTACAATCGAAGTTTTTTCATAAAACTCAAATGGAAGTCTAGACATTGTCTCAATAACCATCTAATACAATCAAGAATCAATAAGGGTCACAACCCTTTACAACATAGTCTCAAATGGGAAGGTAAGATAGAAACTAGAAATGACAACTTTCGTCCTCTAACCATAAGGATTCACTGAAAGCGTGGAGAGAATCAATCCAAGCTTTGCACAAAGAGAGAAGTACACCTCAACGACCGGGACCTACACTTATAGAAAAATGTAGAAAATATGGGTTAACACAAAATTGCACTAAGTATTGTAGCCATGCATAAAATTCTTGAAAACATGCTAAAAAGGGACATTTAGTTGAAACCATGCATTTTATCAAGTTTAAGAGTCATCATGCACATTTTTGAAGAAACATAAGTCAAGTCATCTCATAATCAACCCTAAGCTATACTTGTGCAATGCATAGATATGATCCCATAATACCATCTAATGCTAAGTACCACTTTTGGGTCACCAACATCATACATATCATACCTTGACCTCATCCATAGCCAACACTCATAGACAAGGAAACATTCATGTTCATAACCTATAGTAAGTAAGATCACCCTTAGAAACAATCCATATCATACATGCATAAATTCTTATATCTTCATAGCATAAGAAAACCACACCATAACCCCTTTCCAATCCTACTTGTGCAATGCATAAGTGAAGTCCCTTACCCCCACTCACACTAAGTAGGACTCTTTGAGAAGTCATAAGTATAGTTTATGTTCATGTTCTTGTCATATTCATATTCTTGTCATGTAGGGAAATAGCCTTAACCGACATAGACCATGGGAGCTACATGGAATCCGATGTCATGTCCCACACCAAAAAGAGATGTCCTACTTGCCTAAGGTAGAACTAAATGTATTAGCTTTTAGGTGGATCCACTAGCTAAAGACCTATGTGGGTAGATAGTTACGAGATAAGGAGATTGCTTCTAGAAACCCCAAACCTATTGAATTGACGGGGGAGCTTCCATCTCATGAGATTACTTTAGATGACCCGGCCTTTTGAATTGATGGGAGGGCCTCTACCTCACATTCCATATCCACTCGGTGCTAAGCATTACTTCCCCAAAATTTAATTATTTAGTCTTGGATTGAATTTACAAGAATGAAGGCGTGTCTTACCCTTCATTCAACACAACTCATAAAATAGATCATAGAGTCATTAGGTGAGAATAGCCTTTCAACCTTTAGAATCATTAATATGTGAGTAAACCTTTCACATCATGTTCATAGTGTGTTCATGAGAATAGTCTTTCAATCAACACAACGACATTATCATAGTCATAATTAATTCATGCATAATAATGTGTAATGGTATAGGGAAGAATGACCTTTCAATCAATACCACAATTACACCATAATCATAGAATCTTCATTCTCAATATAAATCTTGAAGCACATGCATAATTCTCACATTCATGTACAATTCACATAATTCACCCTTCAAGGATCATGAATCACATTCAACCCAACATCTAGAATTTCTACATTATATATGGGTAATAACATAATTTAATCAATTCAATTAATATAAACAAAACCCATTTACATGCTTCTAAAATCAATCAACCCACATTAAGATCACAATTTAGCAATATAGGGAATCCATGGGTTCTTGGGGGAATTTCACCATAATTCAACCATAAATCATCAATTAAATCATAACCCAACATAATTCAACCATGGAAAAAGTTTTTAAAGCAAACCCATGTTATTTGAACAAAACCCTAACTTTTGGGGAAATTGTAAGATTTGAAATCAAGTTTTGAAGGGTCTCCATGGGTGAAATCTATCCATGGATGAAAACTACCATACCTTGATGAAGAATCTTCAAAGAATATGTTGAAAAAATCTTGATTACTTCCAGACCAAGCTTCAATTTTACTCTTCTTCTTCTTGGGTTTTTAGAGAGAGAAATACTGTGAGGAAGATGAACTTTTGATTTTGATGTGGGTGTTTGTGAAAATGATTTAGTTTGGGTGTTTATTGACTTAAAATACCTTATATAGTTATTTAAAAATAATATAAATTATACCCATTTTAATTGGACTAAAAATGAATATTATGAAATTGCCCCTCACCCAAGTGGACTGCCCACATGCCTAAGGCAAAGTCCACGAGGGGCTTCATGGGCAGTGGACTGCTCCATGTGCCATGGTCCCTCACGTGGACTTGTGCCTTTGGCTTGTGGAGCTAAGTCATGGTCCACGACGGTCTCCACGTGCAGTGGAACGTTCCATGAGCTGTGTACCCAAGCGTGAACTTGCCTCTTGCCCACACGGCTAAGGCATTGTTGACGAGAGCTTCTTCACGTGCAGTGGAGTCCTCCACATTCCATGGACCCTCACATGGGCTAACCTCTTCGCCCAAATGACTAAGGCATTTTTCACGGAGGGTCTTCACGGGCAGTGGAGTCCTCTACACCTCGTGAACCGTCAAGTGGACTGCCTCCTTGCCCCAAACGTCTAAGGCATTGGTCCACGAGGCCTTGCATGGCCAGTGAGGTCATTCACGCTCTGTAAAGCCTCACATGGACCATTCTTCTTGCCTGTACGGCTAAGGCAAGGTTCCACGAGGGCTTCCACAGGCAGTGGAACCTTCCACCTTCCGTGAAGCCTAACGTGGACATATACTTAGCCAAATTTTTGGGGGCTAATTTAGGGTACTCCTAAAGGACCCTTGGTTGGTCTTTGGGAGTCGTATCTTGATGTTTTTCCCCTAAAATCTTTATTCTAAGTACGAGGAACCATTTTACAAATATAAACCACGCATCAAACTTTAAAACTCATACGTAAGACTCTAGTTTCACCTATTAATATTTCGGATGTTACACTAGTAACATGGTCAATACAATAGAATCTGACTGTGGGAGCTACTAATAACCGACATAAAACCACATGAACTAAATGTGGAGTCTGATGTATACGTCCCATCGAGAGGACCCAATATACCCTGTCAAAATTATAGAGGCATGATTGGCGTGATCACTAAAAAGTATTGCCCACAGAGGGGACTTATAAACCTACGAGGGCACGTAGTTCATGGAATATTTGAGTACGTTGAACCCTAGTCTACTTGGTCTAAGCCTACTCCCAATTAAATGTATATAAGCAATAGTCTGACTGAAATGCTAAAGTACTGGATAGCTCAATTACTGACATGCAAACTCTGAGAATGCAACAATTATAACTGATAATGTGACATTCGTAAACTGAAGCATGTATATCTGAAATAACTGACCTATCATGTGTAATTCATGAACTAAAAGAACTACATAGTTAGGGTTCTGAATATCATACAAGAAACTAAGCAACAATATGATAATCTGATATTGATCATTCTAACAGCTAAAACCCAACAATTTCTAACATTCAAGAAACCCTAGGTCTAGATATTATTAAGGGAATAAAGATTTTTACTGAAACCTAGGGACTTAATGGGTGAAAGGAACCCACTAGTAAAATTCCACAATCCTGATGACGAATTTCACAGAGAAACCTTTCCATTTTGGGGCTGGACTGATGAAAACCTTGCTGCATTTTCCTGAAGGGCTGCTCGACTTTTTCTCTTATTTTGCTCTAAGTTTCGCTTGATTTTGGTGAATGATTGATTAGGGTAGGTTCTAATTAAATTACTATGCTGAAATTAACCAAAACCACGTAGTTTAAGGGTTCAACGCATAAGGAAAAGACCAAATGACCCCTGACTTAAAAGCTGTCACAGGTCACCGACGGACCAAACCAACGGTCCGTGGGAGTATCGACGGTTCTTTTTGGTCGGCCGTCGTTCGACGACTGGGAGCTGGAACCTGGGGGTCTAACCTATGGCCTTGAAACACAGACCGTGTCCTTACTAAGGTCCGTAGGTCCTGGTGTGGGCTAACCCTTAGCTGATTTTGTCGAGAGTTTTGAACCACGGCCTGGACCACGGACCGTGGTTTGACCTATGGTTCGTAGGTCCTGGCGTAGGTCTGGACATAAATAATTTTTCTAGGTCTTTCTAAGGAGGGTGCAGGTGGCCATCCACGGACCACCAGAATGGACCGTGGGTCACCCTATGGTTCGTGGATGGCAACCAGGGGTTGCACCTGCAACTTCTGGGAATCTTCTGGTTGGTCTGTTTTTGGATACGGGGTGTTACATTATTTCCCTCTTGGAAACATCCGTCCTCGAATGAAGACTAAACTAGCTGGAGATGAAGGGACAGAGTTGTAAACCCTACCACTAAACATTAGAAATTGATTCTTGACTGAACTATGTTCCTAGAACATGCAAATACGCTGAAAATACAAGTATAACTGAAGGAACATGATACTAAGACTGAAACTGCGCATGAATGACTGAACAACTGAGGAGGAACTATTACCTCAAGCTGGATTAGAATCGGAAGGAAAGAGATGAGGATACTTGGCCTTCATGGCTGCTTCTGCTTCCCAAGTAGATCTCTCTACGGACTGACTTCTCTACAAAACCTTAACTGAAGTGACTTCTTTGCTTCTTAACCTTCGAACCTACCGATCAAGAATCTCAACTGGCACATCCTCATAAGTGAGACTATCCTTCACAGCAACACTTTCCAAAGGTACTATAGATGCTGGATCACCCACACACTTCTTCAACATCAAAATGTGAAAGACTGGATGTACTGCTGCTAGTTATGCTAGTAATTCTAACTCATAAGTCATTTTACTAACTCTTTTCAAGATCTTATAAGGGCCTACATATCTAGGACTGAGCTTCCCTTTCTGGCCAAATCTCATCACCCCCTTCATAGGTGACACTTTCAGGAAAACCCAATCATCAATTTGGAACTCCTAGTCCCTTCTCCTTACATCTACATAGGATTTCTGGAGACTCTGGCTCTCTTAAGTCTATCTCTAATGATCTGAATCTTTTCCATGTCATCATGAACCAAATTTGTCCCTATCAAGGTTGCTTCACCTACTTCAAACTAACCAACTGGATATCAACATCTACGCCCATACAATGCCTTATAGGGGCCATCTGAATACTGGAATGGTAACTATTATTATAGGCGAACTCTATAAGAGGAAGGTGATCATCCCAACTACCCTTGAAGTCGATCACACAAGCTCTCAACATGTCTTCTAAGGTCTGAATGGTACGATCTTCTTGACCATCCATTTGTGGATAAAATGTGGAGCTAAAATTAACCTCAGTACCAAGACCTTTCTGAAATGACTTCCATAAATAAGAGGTAAACTGAGGACCTCTATATGAGAAGATAGACAAATAAACTCCATGCAACCTGACTATCTCATTAATGTAAAGCTTGGCATAGTACCCCCACTGAGTCTGTTGTCTTAACCACCAAAAAGCGCGCAGGCTTAGTAACTCTATCAACTATCACCCAAATAGAGTCATGTTGTTTGCGAGTATGAGGTAAACCTGTAATGAAGTCCATGTTGATCACTTCCCACTTCCAAGTAGGAATGTTGATCTCTTGAGTAATACCCCCTGGTTTCTGATGTTCTACCTTCACTTGCTAGCAATTAGGGCACTTAGCCACAAAATCCGCTATATCCCTTTTCATACCATTCCACCAAAAGACTTCCCGCAGATCACAATACATCTTAGTGGAGCCTGGATGAATAGAATACCTGGAGTTATGGGCTTCCGTAAGAATCTGTTGTCTCAACTCACCCACCTTAGGAACACATAATCGACCCTGATAGCCAAGACCACCATCTCCCCATTGGGAGAAAACCTCAATTCTCTGCTGATGAACTACACCTTTTAGTTGAAGGAATATTGGATCACTGTCTTTCTTTTCCTTAACTTATGCTACCAATGAAGATTCTGACCCATTCTGAACTATTACACCACCATCTGCTATGCTCATAAGGCGAACTCCTAAGCGAGCAAGCCTGTGAACATCTTTTGCTAGTTCCTTTCTTTGTTCGTCAACATGTGCTACACTAACCATAAATATCCTACTAAGAGCATATGCTACTACATTGGCCTTACCAGGATGGTAATGCACACTCATATCATAATCTTTGAGGAACTCATTTCATCTCCTCTGGCGAAGATTCAACTCTTTCTGGGTGAACACGTACTGAAGGCTTTTATGGTCTGTGAACACATCTACATGAACACCATACAAGTAATGTCTCAAAATCTTAAGTGCAAACACCACTACTGCAAGCTCGAGGTCATGAGTCGGACAATTCTTCTCATGCACCTTAAGTTGTCTAGAAGCATAAGCTATGACATTACCTCGCTGCATCAACACACAACCTAGACTGACTCTGGATGCATCACAATAGATCACATAACCGTCTGAAACCTCTGGTAGAGTCAAAACAAGAGTTGTAATAACCCACCAAACCCAAGAAACTTCTGATATTTGTAGGAGAGGTAGGTCTGGCCCATTGCTTCACTGCTTCTATTTTCTGAGAATCCACTCGGATCCCTTTGCTAGACACAACATGTCCAAGAAAAACAACAAACTGCAACAAAACTAACACTTATTAAACTTAGCAAAATAAGTAGCGATCTTTGAGAATTTGCAGGACAACCCTCAAATGAGTCGCATGTTCTTCCTCATTCCTATAGTAAATGAGGATATCATCAATAAACACGATAACGAACAAGTCCAAATACTGCTTGAACACCCTGTTAATCAAATCTATGAAAGATGCAGGAGCATTAGTTAGTCCAAATGACATAACTACAATTTCATAATGACCATACCGAGTTCTGAAGGCTATTTTATGAATGTCACTATATCTGACTCTGAGCTAATGATAACTGGATCTGAGGTCTATCTTCGAGAAATGACTAACACCTTGAAGTCGATCGACAAATCATCAATCCTAGGAATAGGGTACTTATTCTTGATTGTGACCTTGTTCATCTGTCTATAATCAATTCACATAGATATACCATAATTTTACGATATTTTTGATACATTTAACTTAAGTTTTGTGTGTGTCTAGGGCCATTTTGTGTTGAAAATAATGTTTTTGTGCCATATTTACAGGAAATAGGCTTGGACGCAGTTGAGTGGGGATGACAATGGAAATTCTATAGAAGTGGCCACCCATGGAGAGACCTACGAACCGTAGGTCCTATGACGGTCAGTCGATGGGTAGGCATAGATCGGAGCATCAGCGAAGTCGGACCAAGTGTGGAACCATGAAGCGATCTATAGACCGTAGGTCGACCTACGGGCCGTCCTGCACGTCCGTAGAAGGTGTTCAAAGAGTTAAAGTTCCAGTACCTGATGAAAATCTTAAGTATGAAGCCACGAAAGAGGACCCACGGACTGTAGGTCAACCAACTTACGGTCCATCTTGCATGTCCGTCAATGATGAATTGGGAGTTGAAGGTTCCAGCTGTTGTGGAAAAGTTCTAAGTGTTGACCAATGGAAGGGACCTACAGACTGTAGGTCGACCCACGGTCCGTAGGTCGAGTCGTCGATCAAAGTCGGGTCCCAGAAGTTTATTTCCTTATTTTGTTTCCTTTTTGTTTAGGACATGTTTTTCTATAAATAGGGTATGTGAACCTCATTTTTGGGAGTTAGGCGTTATTGTATACTTTTAGTTCTTGATATTTTCTAGGGAATTAACTTGCCAACTTTGGCAATTTGATTTCCAAATTTGGGTTTATAAGATTTTTGCTTTGGAATTCAATTCAAGATTTCAGGTTTCTTCTACTCTAAACATAAGTTCATGAATTGTATTCTTTCAAGCATGAGTAGGTAAATCAACAACTAGGATTGTGGCAACCATGAGAAATTAACAACGTATGAATAATAACTAAGTAATTTTTGAATAGTGTTGATGCATGCATTGATAATTCTTTCCCTTAGTTTCTTTCTCTTATTGATAACTCAAACTTTGAATCTTGCTCACTTGTTACTTAAAAAACAATCAATTATGTGTTTCACAAATTCCCTTGTTTTATTTACTTGTCTCAGAAATAAGTTGACTAAATGAATATAATAGTGAGTTAAGTTTCTTTCTCTTATTGATAACTCGAAGTTTGATTATTGCTCACTTGTTACTTAAACAACTATCAATTATTTGTTTCACAAATCCCCCTGTTTGATTTACTTGTCTCAGAAATAAGTTGACTAAATGAATATAATAGTGAGTTAAGTTTAAGTCTGAACCATATTCCTCGTGGGATCGATCCCAACCTACAAGTTGGGTTCTTTACTTGATAACGATCGCTTATACTTCTTTAGGCAGGTGTAATATGATCGTATCAAAATTTGGCGCCGCTGCCGGGGAATAAGACTTTTGGATTAAGTTTAACTACAGTATTGAACTTTATTCAATTATTTCTTGATTTTACATTTTCTTTTGTTTTTGTTTTCTATAGGGTTCTACTCTAGTGTATTTGAAGTACACAGAGTCTAGATGAACCATTGACCCCCTACGATCCAGAGTTGAGAAAAATGAATAATCAATGGGACCAAATCAATCTAATCGAGAGAATCTTGGTGATAGAGGACAATTGCAGCCTCCTAGGGTTGTTAATGTGCAAGCTCAGGTTCATGGAGAAAATCTTATCGGAGATGCATTCAAGGTGCAGAATCCGCCAGAGTCAAGGTTGTGTGATAACTATAGGGTTGACTTCAATGTAGTTGAATCAGAAGAGCCCATTGTTCTTCATCCTCTACCTCCAAGGCATACATTTATGGTGACCAACAGTCTTATGCAGATGCTTACAGTGAGAAGGTTGTTTTCTGGGCTAGCTTCGGAAGATCCGCATGACCACATGGCTTAATTGAGAAGTGTCTATAAGAGTTGTGTGGGGCGACCAGAGTTGCATATAGATGTCATAGGATTGAAAGTCTTCCCTCTATCATTGATCGATGATGTTGATGTGTGGTGTGCTGAGCTTCCATATAATTCAATCCATAGATGGGACAAATTACATCGAGTATTCATGGAAAAGTACTTCCCATTGTCTAAGAAGCTTAACCACAAGGACAAGTTGAATAATTTCATTGCACTACCTGGAGAGTTTGTGAGAAGTTCTTGGGATAGATTCAATGTGTTCATCAGAAGTTTTTCGAATCACCACATAGATGAAGAGTCAGTGAAGGAGTATTTCTACAGAGGGCAGGATGACAACGCAAAGGCTGTGCTAGATACTATCGCTGGAGGATCATATGGTCAGTGTACTTTTGAGGAGATCGTTGAGAAATTGGTAAGGATTTCCCAGAATAATAAGGCATGGAGCACTAGAAAAACTAATATTGGAAGAAACACATTCGCTGTTCAAGCCGCACCAGATCAATCTAATGATGACATTCGTGAGGAGATGGCCCGGATGAGGACAAAAGATAGGTTAGTATTGAAACATGTCAGTAGAGGTGTAGAGAAGGTGAATGTGGTTAATTACCTAACTAGAACTCCACCACCACCAGTTAGGAATGCTACTATGAGGAGGTTGAATATTTGGTGAATGATCAGACGGGGGGTTTCTGAGCCAACGCTCAAGGTTCCAACTCGGATAATTGGCACCAAGCTCAAGGAAACCAAGGTCAGAAATATGGTAACTATAATCGAGAGGGTAACTATGTCTGAGATGGGAACTATAATCGCGACAACAACTACAACCGGAACAACTATGGCAACAAGAGAGTTGGGCCTATGTTCCACCTGCAAATCGGGAGTCTGGCAATAGAGAAGCTAGAGGTAGTAGGTCACGCATTGAGGACATGATGCAGAAGATGATGAAGAGGTTTGATAAGACTGATGAGAATGTGAAAGAGATGCTAAATGACTTGTCTGGAATCGGTCAAAAATTTGAGGTCTATAGAGTGTCGATCAAGAAACTTGAGCACCAGTTTAATCAATTATCCACTACTGTGAACCAATGTCAGCCTGACACGCTTCCTAGCAACACCATCCAGAATCCAAAGAATGATGGGCATTGTATGACAGTCACTACTCAAGGAGATAAATAGGCCATTGATCCCCTTATGCTGTATGAGGTTGAAAATGTGGTAGAAAGAGATGAAGATGAGATTGAGGTTATTGGAGAGTCCAAGAATGCTACAGAGAAAGAAATAGAGATAACCCAAAAAGTTGTTCCCATGTTGAGACCTTCACCTCCATTCCCACAGGGGTTGGTAAAGAAGACTAAAGAAGGAAAATACTGCAGGTTCATTACTATGTTGAAACAACTTTCCATCAATGTCTCGTTGATAGAGGCGTTGGAGAAAATGCCTGGGTATGCAAAGTTTATGAAAGATCTGGTGACCAAAAAAAAGGCCGTTAGCTTTGAGAATGATGAGAGGTTGCAACATTGTAGTGTTATTGCTACTAGGTTACTTGTGCAGAAGAAAGAGGATCCTGGTGCTTTCACCATTCCTTGTACCATTGGGTTGTTACCTTTTGATAAGGCGTTGTGTGATTTGGGTGCTAGCAGTGATGTCATTGTTTATCTACAAGAAGTTGGGTTTAGGGGCTCCAAAACCGATTGTGATGCGACTACTCATGGCCGATAGAACTGTGAAGAAGCCCATTGGTATTCTCCAAGATGTACTTGTGAAAGTGGAGTCGTTTATTTTTTTGGTGAATTTTGTGATACTTGATTGTGAGGTTGATTTTAAGGTTCCCATCATCCTAGGAAGACCATTCCTTGCTACTGGGAGCGCCTTGGTTGATATGAAGAAAAGGCAGATGAAGTTTCGATTGAATAATGAAGAGGTAACTTTTAATAACTGTAGGTCCATGAAGCAGGAAAGCAATCTCAAGTCAGTGCCAGTGGTGAATCATATTTTGGAGCGAGGTTCTGATGTGTCTATTGAAGAAAGGTTGGGTGTTGATGCACTGGCAGCGGTAATGATGAATTTTGAGGGTGATGGTATTGAAGACAATGATGAATTATTTGCCGTACTTGATAGGTTCGAATTCCATTCCAAACCAAAGAATTTAGAGTTAGATATGAAGAATCACGACTCTCCACCCGCAAAATCATCTGTTGAAGAAGCTCAAGGCTCTACCATTGCATTTGAGGTATATATTCTTAGGGATAGATGGTACTTTACAGGTCATCATTGTGGCCGATTTGAGTGAGGTTCAAGTTGAGGCATTGATGTCTGTGTTGAAGAGGTTCAAAAGAGCGATTGGATGGACTATTGGGGACATTATTGGGATTCCTACTGGCATTTGTTTTCATAAAATCCAGCTCATGCCTATGCAAGAGGTAGTAAAAAAGGAAATCATATAATGGTTGGATGTTGGAGTCATATATCCCATTGCAGATAGTAGTTGGGTTTGCCCTGTTCAGTGTGTTCCTAAAAAATGTGGGATTACTGTGGTTCTTAATGCGAAAAATGAGATTTTTTCGATGCGGCCAGTGACTGGATGGAGAGTATGCATGGACTATCGGAAATTGAATGCTTGGATAGAAAATAATCACTTCCCTATGCCGTTCATGGATCATATGATGGATCACCTTGCTCGTAAGTGTTGGTATTGCTTTCTTGATGGTTATTCGGGCTATAATCAGATCTCCATTGCTCTGAAAGACCAAGATAAGACAACATTCACTTGCCCTTATGGGACTTTTGCCTTCAAATGGATGTCATTTGGGTTGTGTATTGCTCCAACGACCTTCCAGCATTGCATGGAGTTGATATTTTTAGATATGGTGGAGGACACCATTGAGGTATTTATGCATGATTTCTCTGTGGTAGGTGACTCGTTTGATGGTTATTTGATGCATTTGTCCGAGGTACTGAAATAGTGTGAATAGTGCAATCTTGTACTCAATTGGGAAAAGTGTCATTTCATTGTGAAAGAGGGGATCGTTATGGGTCATCGGATTTTTGAGAAGGGTATTAAGATTGACAAAGCTAAAGTTGAGGTAATATAAAAGCTTCCACCACCTATCTCTGTTAAAGGTGTTAAAAGTTTTCTTGGGCATGCAGGCTTTTATAGGCAGTTTATCAAGTATTTCTCCAAAATTGCACACCCATTATGAAAATTGCTCAAAAAGAAGTGTAAATTTGATTTTGATGATGCTTTTCCGAGAGCACTTAGAGAGTTGTAAGTAAAGCTAGTTTCCGCACCTATTATTATTTCATCAGATTGGGGGCAACCCTTTAAAATGATGATGCGAATGAAGTGGTGCTTGGTGTGGTATTGGGACAGAGGCGAGAGAAGAATCTTCATCCTATTTATTATGCCAGCAAAGCTCTGAATGTGGCTCAAAAGAACTATACGGTGACTGAACAAGAACTCCTTGCTGTGGTTTTTGCATTTGAGAAATTTCAATCCTACTTGCTTGGTACTAAGGTCATAGTGCATACTGACCATTCTGCATTAAGGTATCTGATGGCTAAAAATGATGCAAAACCTAGGTTGATTAGATGGGTATTGTTGCTGCAAGAGTTCAATTTTGAGGTGGAAGATAGAAAGGGGACAGAAAATCAAGCTGCCGATCATTTTTCCAGATTAGAGGTGGAAGCTATACTCAAGCTATGTGATGGGGATGAAATTAGTGATGCATTCCCAGACGAACAGGTTTTGGCTGCTTCTCATGATCTTATTCCTTGGTTCACAGATTTTACTAACTACTTGGCAAGTGATTTGGTGCCATCGGATTTGTCATTCCACCAAAGAAAAAAGTTCATGCATGATGTGAAGAAGTTCTTTTGGGATGAGCCTTACTTGTTCTGTATTTGTGCTGATGGGATTATTCGTCGCTGTGTGCCCGAGGTTGAGATAATGAGTATACTAGAGACGTGTCATTCATCGACTATTGGTGGGCATCATAGTGGTATTCGGACTGCTCATAAAATTTTGCGGTGTGGGTATTACTGGTCTACCATCCACCAAGATGCTCATGATTTCGCCAAGTCATGTGATCATTGCCAAAGAGAAGGAGGAATTCCAAAGAGGCAAGAGCTACCAATGAATCCGATATTGGTGATTGAGTTGTTGGATGTATGGGGCCTTGACTTTATGGGTCCATTTTTGAGTTCACATGGGATGAAGTATATTCTTGTTGCGGTTGATTATGTGTCGAAATGGATGGAAGCAATTGCGCTTTCAAATAATGAAGGGAAAAGTGTCACTGCATTCCTGAAAAAAAATATCTTCTCCAGATTTGGTACACCTAGGGTGATTATCAGCGATGGAGGTTCCCACTTTTGTAATAAGTTGTTTAAGGTGTTGCCAGAGAAATATGGAGTCCATCACAATGTAGCCACTCCTTACCATCCGCAGTCTAGTAGGCAAGTTGAAGTGTCAAACAGAGAGATAATTATGGGCCTATCGCACCGCATTCAAGATTCTCATAGGCATGTCCCCTACAAACTTTTAAATGGGAAGTCATGCCATTTGCCGATAGAGCTAGAGCATAAGGCTATGTGGGCGCTAAAAAAGTTGAATTTGGATTGGGGTGCCACATCGAGTCAAAGAGTGAATGACATGAATGAGCTTGATGAGTTTCGCCTAAAAGCTTATGAAAGTTCAGCCTTCTACAAGGAGAAGATGAAAAATTATCATGATCAAAATATTGAAAAGCGTGAATTTGATGTGGGTGATATGGTGCTTCTATTCAACTCAAGGTTGAGCTTGTTTCCTGGCAAGCTCAAGTACAAGTGGACCGGGCCATTCAAAGTCACTCAAGTGTTTCCACATGGAGCGGTTGAGTTCGAGAACAAGGAGGCAACAAGGTTCAAGGTGAATAGGCAAAAGATCAAAGTCTACATGGGAAAGTTGGAGAGTGTGCAGGAAGTGATTGAGGTCTATTACCTTGATGAAGTCTGAGTAATCAAGGGGCCTACGTGTGCCACAACGCTAAATTAAGCTCTTCTTTGGAGGCAACCCAAGATGTAAAATCTAGCCAACTATAGGTTTTTCTTTTCGATTTAGGAGTTTTCTTCTTTTATTTTAATTCAGGTAACTCTTTAGCTAGGTGTTTTATTTTTGTAGTAGTGTTGGCTAGATATAGAATAGGGTCCATGTCTAAAAAGGTAAAAATAAAGTCTTAATGGTTGCTACGTGTGTAGGGGCGAAAGGCAAAATCTGTAGAAAAATAGTTGTGCAGAGGTCACGGATCCCATCGACGGTCTGTGGGTCCATCCATGGACCATGAATGGCGTCCGTAGACCCCAGGTAAGTTTTCTAAAAATTCTAAGTGTCAGAGTAACCTACGGTCCGTAGGTTGACCCACGGATCGTCGATGAGGTCTCGTGGGTCCAGAACCTAGGGTTTGCCCGACCCGACCCGAACACCTTATAAAATAAAACCCCTCATTTTTTATTCATTCCCCACATTCAAAACTCCCTCCCAACCATTTTTAAACCTTTTCTCTCCCACAATCACTCAATTTAATCCTAAAATACCACAGATCAAGTCCCGATTCATCTCATAAATTCCTAAATCAACCTTCTCCCTTTGAAATCCCTCATCTCCCTCCCCTAACGATTCCACAGTCCGAGTTCGGTGTCAAAGACTTGCCAAAAGGGTCTAGAAGCCTATTGCAATCACACACTCACCATTGTTGTATACTTGTAAGGTATATTGATTTTTCCTTAACTTTGAAATTGTTCATAGTTTCCTTTTGAAATCACAACAATGAACTTTACCTTGGTTTGTTAATTTTGTGTTTGTATGTGAAATTGTACGCTAGAACATCCTTGGTATGATGGTATGTGAGTGTGTAATTACTTAATACTGAATAACTCGAGTTCATAGGCCGATTTGGAAGTTTTGACCTAGGGTTCATGGGTATCGGTGGATAAATTGTGAAATTCAGTAAAATTGGAACCCTAAGGATGATTAACTACCATATTACTTCTTGACATGCATGTATAGGCCTATGTTGTTTAAAATTGGTAAATAAAAAGATTTGAAATAAGTGAACCATCTGAAAACCTAGCATAAACTGACCCACGAGACCCCGTCTACGGACCGTAGGTCGGGTCCGTGGGTCAGAAGCACACAATATTTTTGCTAAGTGTCAAACTACAGTGTGGACTATGGTCCGTCGTTCTATCGATAGACCGTTCTGCACATCCATAGTTCCCACATTAGAGACCCAATTTAGGGTACTCTGACCTACATAAAGTACCTACAGACCGTAGGTACCCACCGTGGGTCGGCAGGTCAGCTACTGCCCAGATTTGTTTTAGTTTTTCATTTTGCTTTGTTTCTTGTTCTAAAATTCTTTCAACTATTGTATTGGCTTTTTATGGTACTAACTAAGCTTCTACAGGTACTATGGCCCCCAAGCAAGCTCTGACTTACGCCGCGAAGGGAAATTCCAAATATGTTGTTCGTTCCTTCTGGTTGATCGATGAGGACGAGGATGTGGAGTATGTCCCACCTCCTACCAGGACATCCCCCACTGCTCCACACACTACATGAAATCGATCCAAGCAGGTGATTCCTGACGTGGTCACTGCCCCAGTATGATGAGGGGGCCACACCGATCGGATCACCAGTTGGCTCTGAGTCTGCATCTGGATCCAACTCTGGCTTCAGTTCTAACGGCATCATCGCCTCATCTTCTGAGGCTGATAGTGCATGTGACATTCCAGTGACCCAGTACTGAGCCTGCACCAATTGCTGAGGAGCCTAATCGATGGTGTGTGGAAGGCCAGTTTCAATTATACAGAGATTTCTGCATGCTGAATGAGAACGAGAAGATGGCTTGACTAGTCATCGATGAGCGCCAGGTTCTCACAAGCAGCCTTCACATCGCTCCAGTCATTGAGGGCTATTCTGTAGACACGGGTGTGAGTGGATGGCACGGCCCCCAGGCCCATACAGTGAGGAGATAGTCAAGGAGTTCTACGTCTCATATGCCTCCACTATTAGAGGGTCCATATCCAAGAGGGCCAAGCCCGTAGCTCAACCTCTATTTGAGGATACACTAGTTTGGGGTTTTTCTGTGGACATATCTAAGACCACCCTCCGCAGGATTATCTATGGCTCAGACCACACTCTGCCTATCAATACAACAAAGTTCGACTATCAGATGGGCATCATGCAGAGTGGAGCATTTTGGAGAGATGTCGAGCAGATGGAGTCCCTTGTGAGATGGCTGGCCCGATATCTTGCTACTAATGGAGAGCGCGCCAAATGGGTCCAGACCTCGAGTTTAGGTATTAAGAAGGCGACCCTGACCTTTGCCACTAAATTTTTCTGGTTGCTGGTGCGTAACCGCGTGTCTCCTACTCAGGTGGATAATACGCTCAAATAGGATTGTGCGGTGATAGTTGCAGCTATGGTTGCCGGTTTAGAGATTGATTTACGCCGCATCCTGATTGCGGTGATCCATGAGAGGGCCTTTAAGGCCACCACCACTTTTCCCTTCCCTTGCCTCATTTTTCAGCTTTGGAGGGACTCTGGTGTACCAGTATGGAATTGTGACCGGTTGCTTCAGGCAACCAAGACTCTTGATATCAACCTTATTCGGGATGAGGCCAATATAGCTGCACCTCGCAGGTAACCACAAGGTGAGGTGCCATCGTTGGGGGATGACCTTGTAGCAGACGTAGAGCAAATGCAGAATGATGACACTACCCCTCCAGCCACTACTGCAGATGCCCAGGCTCCCCCATCTCAAGCCGCTAGTCAGGCCCCTAGCGCTTCCAGAGCCACTCATTCTTCCGGTTCCACCGCCATCCCTCTAACCCGAGTCCAGAATCTAGAGGCACAGATGGCTACACTACTTTAGCATGTGAGGCCATAGATGCAGCATGCTATAACGGAGTCTAAGGCGAGGGTTGAGCAGAGGATGGAGCATATGATAGACCAGAGGGTTCAAGCCATTCATAAGCACCTGGATGCCTTTGAGTTGCAAGTCCTGGAGAGGCCGACCCCGACTGTTGATGTGACCACCCTTCAGTAAGAGATAGAGAGACTTTGTGCTGATGGTGCTATACTTCTTGTTCCCCAGAGACTAAGCCAGAGTCTTCCCTTAAGGCACTGGTTGATGATGTGGTGATGAGTGCCATATTCTGTGATGACATGCCGCCACCAGATTCTTTTTGTGTTGCTGGGAAGCGCCCCGTTCCAGTCATGCTTTTGATGATAATGAGGATGCAAGATTGAGGAAAAAGGAGCGCCAGCAGACTGAGGTGGCTCGGAGGGCATCCATAGTTGATGAGGAGCTTATACAACAGTGGGCCAGGGAGATAGGTGTTGGCCCATCCGCCAGAGTGAGCACTACTGATAGTGTTGATAGAGTTGATGAGAGAAATCCTGAGGGTGTTGGAAGAGTTGATGGTAGCGCTACTGATGGCATTCCAAGTGTTGATCCAGCGGGCTCTAGGAAACCGAACCCACCTATTTCTTGAGTGGTATGCGCCACAGGTTTGCTTCACCCGATCCTTTGTTTTTTACTTTTTGTGCATTGGGGACAATTGCACTTTATTTTGTTGGGGGTGGGGTAAATGGATTGTGAGTGATAGGGTGAAGTATGAGTAACCCAACTCATAATCCTCTCTTGTGGGTTTTTTGCTTTTGTTCTTTCCCCCCAAGAGACTGTTTTAATTTATGCTGAAACGGCATGTTTAGGAATGTATGTGTAGGAGTAAGTAGAAAAATAAAAGCATAATGGCATAAAAAGCATGACAAAAATGATTTATGTCCAAAAATATTGAAATATGCTACATCGATAGTCTTGATGAGGTGAATGTGTTGGATCTCGATGTGACATGATAAGGAGCCGACTTGACCTCATGACTGAAGCTAAAACTTGAACTGTGTAATTTGATAATCCGATAATGAAACAATGTGCCAAGAGTATGTGAGAAAAGTTGAATGTTCAGGCAGTTTGTGCCAATCTAGAACTTACCCCGTTGGTCCTGTTAAGATAATCTAGTCTAGAAGTTGAGAAGTGATCATAGGCCCTTGTTCAAATTAGTCCACTTAAGCCTAAAATGATCCAACCAAATGAAATCAATGTTCCCTTTGATCCAAATGTTTAAGCCTTAAATAGACCATTTCTTTTGACTCACCTAACTCACCTTCCCTAAAATAATTGTCTTGGCCCCGGTCTCTCCTTGGACATGTGCACCTTGACTTAGGCCAAAAGCCTAAGTTGAGGGTGACTAATGCAAAAAAATTACCTTGATCTTGACCCTGATCCGACATCAAACATTTTGCACCTCAACTAATACAAAATCCATGAGTAGACGGTGACTATGAAAGAGGAAACCGAAAGAAAAAAAAGGGTATGAAAAGAGTTTTGTGTTGAAAAGAGAAAAAGAAAACATAGAAAAGGATGTGACTTTGTGCAATAGAAGCAAAAAGATGATAAATAAAAGTGCTGAAAGAAATAAAGAAAAAAAAAAGTGACAGAACAAAAAGAGTGAAAAATAAGAACTATAAAGTCAAAAGTCACATCCCTGTTGAAAAGCGTCAAGGGAAAGAACGCAAAATGAAAGGATGTAAAAAAATAGGTTGAGAAAAGAGGTAAAAAGCCAATGTAATATCAAAGAAGGCAGAAAGTCATTAAAAAGTACCCAAATGTACCACACCTGACCCTAAACCTACGTTACAAGCTAAGAAAGTCCTATAGTGATCCTAGAAACTAGTTTGGAGAATCTAAGCAGTGAATATAAAGGCAAGCCTATGGTATTGACCAATAATTGTACTTGAAGTCACTTCTGAGTGTGAGTGTTGAATGAATCCTAAAACTCAAAATCCATAGCTAGTGTGTGAAAAATGATTTCGTTTGAAGTGACGGCACTAGTTACATTGTCAGAAAGTTGGTACCTTGATGATTGTGAAAAATGTATGTTGTGGTGTCCATTGGTCGATCTTTGTCATATCTTGATCTGCATAAGTTAGATTGTTGAGTCTAATAGAAAATATTTGCACTGACAAAAAAGAATGGATTGAAATGGCCATGTGATTGCTTGAGTTTGTATGTCTGCTTCTACACAAGTGTCATTTAGAGTATTAGTGTGTCACTTGAGGACAAATAACATGTTTAAGTTGAGGGTGTTGATACCGTGAGTTTATGGTATTTTTGATACATTTCACTTAAGAGTTGTGTGTGTCTAGGGCCATTTTGTATTGAAAATAATGTTTTTGTGCCATGTTTACAGAAATAGGCTTGGACGCGGTTGAGTGGGGATAACAACTGAAATTCTGTAGAAGTGGCCATGCACGGAGGGACCTACGAACCGTAGGTCCTGTGACGGTCCGTTGATGGGTAGGCGTAGATGGGAGCATCAGGGAAGTTTGACCAAGTGTGGAACCACAAAGCGATCTACAAACCGTAGGTCGACCTACAGGCCGTCCTGCATATCTACAGAAGGTGTTCAGAGAGTTGACGTTCCAGTACCTGATGAAATCCCTAAGTGTGGAGCCATGGAAGAGGACCCAACCTATGATCCTTCCTGCACGTCCGTCAGTGATGAACTGGGAGTTGAAGGTTCCAGCTGCTATGGAAAAGTTCTAAGTGTTGACCAACGGAAGGGACCTACGGACCGTAGGTCGACCCATGGTCCGTAGGTCGAGTCGTCGATCAAATCCACATCCCATAATTTTATTTCCTTATTTTGTTTCATTTTTGTTTAGGACATGTTTTTCAATAAATAGGGTATGTAAATTTCATTTTTTGGGGTTAGACATTATTGTATACTTTTAGTTCTTGATATTTTCTAGGGAATTAACTTGCAAACTTTGGCAATTTGATTTCTGGATTTCGGTTTATAAGATTTTTGCTTTGGAATTCAATTTGAGATTTCGGGTTTCTTCTACTCTAAACGTAAGTTCATAAATTTTTATTATCAAAACATGAATTGTGTTCTTTCAAGCATGAGTAGCTAAATCCACAACTAGGGTTGTGGGAACCATGAGCAATTAACAACATATGAAAAATAACTAAGTAATTCTTTAATAGTGTTGATGCATGCATTGATAATTCTTTCGCTTAGAAGTCTTTTTAACGAGTGCACGCGTTAGAACTCACCTTGTTGCTACTTGCTGAACCAAGGAGGTAGTTAATAAGAAAAGAATTATCAACAAAGATTTAGTATGATACTATCTAATAGGCCAATATCAATTGGTGTGAGGGTGAAAACTAAGCCATACATTGATCTGATGTCTAATCTGAAGTAAAGGTAAGGGTTAGTAAAGTACACACACGTAGACGGACCAAGGTGTGGGGTGAAATTCCCTATTAGGAGGACTAATCACTTAGGGATACCTATCTTACCAACTTTGCATGTAAAACACTATGAAAGGATTACTATTATTAGGATTACTGCGTTAAGTGCTTATGGGGAACACATATACCCTAGTTTCTTTCTCTTATTGATAACTCAAAGTTTGAATCTTGCTCACTTGTTACTTAAACAACAATCAATCATTTGTTTCACAAATCCTTCCTTTTTATTTATTTGTCTCGGAAATAAGTTGACTAAATGAATATAATAGTGAGTTAAGATTAAGTCCGAACCATATTCCTCATGGGATCAACCCCAACCTACATGTTGGGTTATTTACTTGATAACTATCGTTTATACTTCTTTAGGGAGGTGTAATTTGAGCGTATCACACATCCTGAGAGAACCATCTTTCTTTTTCATGAACAACACAGGTGCACCCCATGGGGAAATACTAGGTCTGATGAAGACCTTATCTAGAAGGTCTTTCAACTGCTATTTCAATTCCTTAAGCTCAGCTGGAGCCATTCTGTAAGGAGGAATACAAATAGGCAGGGTATCTAGAAGGAGATCAATTCCAAAGTTGATTTCCCTTTCAGGAGGAACTCCGGGAAGATCTTCTGGAAACACTTCTGGGAACTCATTAACTACAGGAACTAACTCAAGAGTTAGGATTTCGGTGCTTGAATCCTTAACCCAAACTAGATGATATAGATAACCCTTAGAGATCATCTTTCTGGCCTTAGGGTAAGAAATGAATCGACCCATAGGAGCTAAGTTACTACCCTTCCATTCTAAGACTGGCTCATCTAGAAACTGAAAATGAACAATCCTAGTTCTAATATCAACGAAGAATAACAGGAATGTAACCAATCCATGCCTAGAATGACATCAAAGTCTATCATTTCTAACTTTACAAGATCGGCTGAGGTGAATTTTTGGGAAACTGTGACAGGGCAATTTCTGTATACCCATCTAGCTATAACTGGGTCACCGACTAGATTAGAGACTGAGAAGGGTTCTGAAAGAGTTTCTGGACTGACACCAAAGTTTACTACTATATAGGGAGTTACAAAGGAAAGAGTAACCCCTGGATCTAACAAAGCATAAACATCTAAGTTAAAGACTCATAACATACCAGTGACCACATCAGGAGAATCTTCCTGATCCTGGCGAGCCTGAAGAGCATACAACATGTTTTGGCGCTGTCCTCCACCTGTACCAGATGAGTTACCCTGCTGAGTCGAGCGACCTGCTAGTGCTGCTGAAGTTGTAGACTGATCCCTACCATTGTTGCCTCCTTGACCCTGTTTAGCAGAAGGATAATCTTTTAACTTGTGATCAGACTGACCACACCCAAAACATCCTTCCTTTCCTTCAAGACACTCGCCCAAATAGTTCTTAACACACTTTGGACAAGTTGGGTAGGTTCTGGTGCCTGAAACACTCCTTTGAGACTTAGAGCCTGATGCTCTACCTTTCTAATCTTATCGAAACCTGGAAGAGGGAACACTAGCAGATAAATGTGCTGGAGCTAAAGACTTTTGCTGAAACTGAGAGCGATTTCCACCATCCAATTTTTGTTGAGGAAACTCATAGTTCTCTGTTCTAGCCTTATTATTATCCTTATCATATTCCCTAAGCTTATCTCCCTCAACTTTCTGAGCATGAGTCATGAGCCTCGAGATTTTCATATTTTCCAGCATTATAGCATTCCTACATTCTGTTTTCACTAAGTCAGATACCCCATATAGAAACTTATTCATTTGAGCCCTGGAATCGGCAACCATGTGAGGAGCATACCTGGAGAGTTGGGTGAACTTGAGTCCATACTCTTGGACAGTCATGTTACCTTACCTCAAATTCATGAACTCCTGAGCTATTGCCTCCCTCAACTCTCTTGGGAAGAACCTGTCCAAAAAAGTCTCACTAAAGCACTCCCAAGTGATAGGAGCTGCATCTGTACCCCTGTTTACTTTCCATTAAGTATACAAGATGTGAGCTACATCCTTAAGCTAATAGAATGCCAACTCTACCCTATCATTACCAGTCACTTGCATCACTCCAAACATCTTCTTGACCTTATCTATGAAGTTTTGGGGATCCTCACCAATCTGCTATCCTAAGAACTTAGGCGGATTCATCCTAACAAAATCACTAACATTGGTTGCCACTGATCCACCACTGGCATTTGCAGGAACTAGAATCTGCTAGTTGTTCTGGTTGGTCACACTCTGAGCCAAAAGTTGAATAGCGTTCTGGAACTCAGCATTTGAAACTTCATGATCTGGGACTAGAGAAGTTACGTTAGCGTTGCGGGCATTCGTATTCCTTTCGTAAGCTCTACGAAGAGGCATGATCTGAAAGTGCATAACGTCGAGTTAGAAATGAGGAATTAGATCATACCTTACGTACGATAAGAGTAACAAGGAATTGAAGTTTTCCTAGAACACTTTGCAGCCTCCTTCTCATTAGATGTGGTGCACTTCACACCCATGAAACGTATGCTACTTAGTGTGGATTTTCAGACATCCTAGGACTCTTAAACCTTGTGCTCTGATACCAAGTTTGTCATGCACCAAAGCTACCCCCAGGATGCGAACATGGGACCTAGGATCACGAGTGACCCCAAGCTAACCCTGCTGGCATATCATAAGCATACTTAAAGATTTACTGAAATAGAAATACTGTGTGGAAGCTTAAACATAAGGTAAACTGAAATGATGGGGAATACCCAATACTATCTGAATATATATAAATCCGAGAAGAGTTTAAGATACTAAAATAAAACTCAAACACTAAAGTTGAATCTAACTATGTCTTAAATGAAGCCTCTCACTGACTAGAGATACTAGGACATGCCCTAGCTAACTCTAAAAAATACTGAAAACTGAAAAAGAAAAGACTAAATATAGAATCATGTTTATTATCCTCGAAATATAAGGACTCACCACTGAAGCTGTTGAACTGAAGATCAGGAACTGATCTATGCGTGATTTGAATGATGAGGACCTAAACCTACATCACGAGAAGATGTAGTGAAGAGTATGCGTCAGTAATTGAAAGGTACTGAGCATGCAGGATAGAGTAAAGCTTGATAAAATACATAACTGAACAAACATATATATCTGAGCAATGATAAGAGAAATGATAGGAGAAAACATGATACTATTATGAGAATATTGAACTTGAACTTAACTAAATGCAATGACCAAGTTTATAAAATATGAACTGTAACTGGTAACATGGTCAATGCAATAAAATCTGACTGTGGGAGCTACTAATAACCGACACAAAACCATATGAGCTAAATATGGAGTCTGATGTATACGCCCCATCGAGAGGACCCAATATACCCTGTCAGAATTATAGAGGCATGACTGGCGTGATCACTAAAATGTATTGCCCACAGAGGGGACTTATAAACCTACGAGGGCACGTAGTTCATGGACTATTCGGGTACGTTGAACCCTAGTCTACTTGGTCTAAGCCTACTCCCAATTAAATGTATATAAGCAATAGTATGACTGAAATGCTAAAATACTGGATAGCTCAATTACTGACATGCAAACTCTTAGAATGCAACAATTATAACTGATAATGTGACATTCTTAAACTGAAGCATATATATCTGAAATAACTAACCTAGCATGTTTATTTCATGAACAAAAAGAACTACATAGCTAGGGTTCTGAATATCATACAAGAAACTAAGCAACAATTTGATAATCTGATATTGATCATTCTAACAGCTAAAACCCAACAATTTCTAACATTCAAGAAACCCTAGGTCTAGATATTATTAAGGGAATAAGGATTTTGACTGAAACCTAGGGACTTAATGGGTGAAAGAAACCCACTAGTGAAATCCCACATACCTGATGACGAATTTCACAGAGAAACCTTTCAATTTCGAGGCTGGACTGATGAAAACCTTGCTGTATTTTCCTGAAAGGCTGCTCGACTTTTTATCTTATTTTTCTCTAAGTTTCTCTTGATTTTGGTGAATGATTGATTAAGGTAGGTTCTAATTAAGTTACTAGGCTAAAACTGACCAAAACCACGTAGTTTAGGGGTTAAACGACGTAGTTTAGGGGTTCAACGCATAAGGAAAAGACCAAACGACCCCTGACTTAAAAGTTGTCGGAGGTCACTGATGGACCAGACCGATGGACCGTGGGAAGACCGACGGTCTTTTTTGTTCGGTCGTCGTTTGGAGACTGGGAGCTGGAAGTTGGGGTCCTGACCTACGGCCCTGGACCACAGACTGTGGCCTGACCTACGGTCCGTAGGTCCTGGCGTAGGCTGACCCTTAGCTAATTTTCTGGGGGGTTATGAAACACGGACTAGACCACGGACCATGGTCTGACCTATGGTCTGTAGGTCCTGGCATAGGTCTGGACTTAGAATAATTTTTCTGGGTCTTTCTGGGGAGGGTTGCATGTAGCCATCCACGGACCGTGAGTCACCCTACATCTGTGGTTGGCAACCGTGGGTTGCACCTGCACCTTCTGGAAATCTTCTAGTTGGTCTGTTTTCGGATACGGGGTGTTACTTCATAAGTTGAGCATCTTTGAGAGGATTAGTATCTTCAAGTTCTAAGTCTTGAGTATTGAGTTCCCAATCCTTTTGAGATTATATTCCTAATAATGAGGCTATCATATGTTAACCATGAAGGTCCTTGAGTTGAGTTGTTCATACCCATAATTCCGCATGAACCCTATGAGTCAAACATTTTTTAGATAAAGTAGTATCATGAAGTCCTTGAGTTGAGATTGATCATGCACATAGTTCTGCATGAACCCTCTAAGTTGAGTATTCTTGAAACGAGTATTACCATTGAAGTTCTTGAGTTCTGAGTTGTTGAGTCTCGAGTATTGAGTTCTATGTATGGTTATTGAAAACTTTGAATTGAGTTTTTCACGTCCATAATTCGGCATGAACATTATTCTGAGGAGTCTTTTACAAATTTTTCTAAACTTGTTTTAAGACTTGAGAACTTGAGTTGAGAAAGAGTAGAGTTAAGTTCATTTTCTTTAAAATGATATATGGGATCTAAGTATTTACAAGAATAAACGTTTTCACATTTAAAAGAGGAGAAAACTGAGACTTCCAAAAGAGTTTTGAGCAGTTTGAGTAACATCTCTTTTTAGAGAAAGATTTTTGAGTAATAATCTCAAACCACAAAAACAATTATGTTTTTAAACATATGAGCTGAGTATATTTTGGGAGTAGTATTGAGCACCGATATGGGGGAGAGTTCATACAACTCACAATCCCCATAAACCAAGTAGCCAATGTGGGTAGAAAGGGTCATACTTTTTGGATGATTCCTTAATGTTTTTTTAGCATAGACTAGTGGATCCACTTAGTTGAGAGGTTCTATACCCCATCAAAGTATAGGATAGTTCTGGCAGCGTGGGCGAGATGTTGTATCATCACATAGCTCATAGTGATGGTTGTCAGTTAGAGAATCTCCCACAGAGTTATATTATATTTTATTAAATGCAGATTGAGTTGTTATTGTATTCTTCAATACATTGAGTTGTTATCTACAGTTTTAAAAGCTTTCCATATATTGCATCTTTTATTATTGCTTTATTCTTGAGTATCTTGACTTTGAACTGTGCTCCATTGAGTCGAGTACCTTATTGTTGAGTCGAGCTCCATTTCACTGAGTTGATAACCTTATTACTGAGTTGAGTATTTTATCCTTGAGTACTTCTGAGTTGAGTAAGTTTGAGTAGTTTTGAGTTTCCTTGAGTATTGTTCAGATTACTTTAAAGTTGAGTTTATTGAGTTTAATTCAGTTTTTAAGCTTTTGTATGCTTAAGTTAGTCTTCCGCTTGTAGTCCGTCAGGATGAGGGTTCACTTCGAAACCAACAATGGTTCTTGGGTGTCGGCCACGTCCAGGGTGTAGGCTCAGGTCATGACCGTCCCACTTCTTTGATTTATTTTAAACTTACTTTTAAGCTGTCTTGTTTTATTAGTGTCACAAATTATTGATTTGTTTGTATTTCAAGACTAAAATTAGAGTAATGTTCTTCAAGTAGTTGAAGTATGCCTATTATTAATAGTCTAACCATACCCCTAATAGTTCCTTTAAATAAAATTCAATTGATCAAAATCATTTAAAAGCCCAAATATTCTTGTATAAGTCGATGGGTTATAAATCATTTTCTTAATTAATTATTGCAACTTACTAAAGATAAAATTCAACAACCCAAGTTAATTACATAGATTGATATAAACTTATTAATTTAACACTCTAAAAATCATCACTCAAACAAAATGCAAAGAAAAGTTTCAAGTTTATTTTAATTTTAATTTTAATTTTAAGTTTCACAAAGAAAAAAAACAAACACAATTTTATTAAGTGTACAAAGTGAGAAAGTAACTTAATTAATTAGAACTACATCGTATCCAAAGTTTCGTATATTAAACAAATACAAGATAAGAATAAACTTTTAAGCATGCAAGAAATAATGACATGTTATACAAATTTTTCCACTAAATTTAATGATATAAATATTCTCAACCTACTTCATATTATAATGCCAAAAATTAGACACACAATAATTTGAGCAACTCCATAACATTAAAATCACGTCTTATATAATTACGAAATCAAATCATACAGCAAATATAAAACATTACCTTTTGTGAAAATTAATTCACGAGAAAAGAAGCCACAATGAAAAACTACGAACTTGAAACCACGAAAGCAAACCTCAAATTCAACTTTTATTTTCCTTTTTTCAGTCGTACGTGTTGGTTGTTTTGTGTTGCTGTTTGAAAACGAATGACAAAAAAAATGTTTTTTGGTTTTGGTTTGCTGCGTGAGGCTTTGATATTCTGATCCCTTTTATGTGTGTCTAATTTTTGGCATTATAATATGAAGTAGGTTGAGAATATTTATATCATTAAATTTAGAGAAAAAATTTACATAACATGCCATTATTTCTTGCATGCTTAAAAGTCTATTCTTATCTTGTATTTGTTTAATATACGAAACTTTGGATGCGATTTAGTTCTAATGAATTAAGTTACTTTCCCACTTTGTACACTAAATAAAATTGTGTTTGTTTTTTTCCTTTGAGAAACTTAAAATTAAAATTAAAATTAGGGGGAAAGGACAAATATACCCCCGAACTATCATAAATGGTGTATCAATACCCTTCAATATACTTTTGGGTTGTGTATATCCTTACCGTCAATATTCTGGAATATATATACCCTTAGGATAGACGGAGGGACACATGTCATAATCTTAAAGGTCTAGCCAAATTTAATTTAATTATTACCCACAATTAAACAAAACCCACCCATTTTTTATAATTTTAACCCATCCATAACCAGGTTAAAAACTCTCTTCTTCTTCCCTAATCTAACCTAATTTAAACACCCACTCGTGTCAGTTCTCCCACAAATAAATTATTTTTCTTCTAGTCCTTCGCCCCGCGCATAACAGATGAGAAAACACCATCTGATTTTACACTTCTTCGGTGTTAGCATAACTGTCGTGCACCTTGTCAGCACAAACAACTTGTGGGCTGCTTCATTCTCTAGTTTATGTTCAATCATGGTGCTTGTTCTGTGTTCCTAGAGGCATGAAAAGCTGGATATGCAATAAAAGTTAGAAAAATACCAAAAGTTATGGAAAGTTAAAAATGGTTTTCTGATGGATTGAGTGTGGGGAAGAGATTAAGACTTGGTGGTTGCTTTATAAGAGAAACTAAATTAAGGGATTTGAGTTTCATCATTTTTTTTCCAATTTCATACATTCAAAATCAAAATCTTTATGAGTGATTTCAACCAAATTAATCGAAATATTCTACAAAGGTTTTTGTTGAAGAAAATGAAGAATAAGAAATTGTCCAAAGGGTTTCTGGAAAAAAATATTCTCTTCTTCTTTGTTTGAAAATGTTGTTCAAATCTAAATGTTTGAAATAAGTCTTTGTTGTAGAAGTTAAGAAAAGAGGAATTTGAGAGTTTTGATTGTCTTATCGTAACTTCTCTTTTGATTTGGGGTGCTTTTGGTTACCATTTGGGTTATGGATGGGTTAAAATTATGAAAGATGGGTAGGTTCTTTTAATTATGGGTAAGGACTAAATTAAATTTGGATAGACCGTTAAGATCATGACACGTGTCCCTCCACTTATTCTAATGGTATATACATTCCAAAATATTAACGGTAAGGGTATACACAATTCAAAAGTATAACGAAGGGTATTGACGTACCATATATAATAATTCGGGGGTATATTTATCCTTTTTCCCTTTAAATTAAAATAAACTTAAAACTTTTCTTTGCATTTCGTTTGAGTGATGACTTTTTAGATGTTAAATTAACAAGTTTATATTAATCTATGTAATTAACTTGGGTTGTTGAATTTTATCTTTAGTAAGTTGCAATAATTAATTAAGAAAATGATTTATAACCCATCGACTTATACAAGAATATTTGGGCTTTTAAATGATTTTGATCAATTAAATTTTATTTAATGGAACTATTAGGGGTATGGTTAGACTGTTAATAATAGGCATATTTCTACTACTTGAAGAACATTACACTAATTTTAGTCTTGAAATACAAACAAATCAATAATTTGTGACACTAATAAAACAAGACAATTTAAAAGTAAGTTTAAAATAAATCAAAGAAGTGGGACATAAGTAAAAAAAATTAGGCTCATAAAGATAATATATCCAAAAAATTAAGTCAACTCATACATAAGTCAATAAGCGACCGTTCTAGAACCACGGGACTCGGGGGGTGCCTGACACCTTCCCCTCAGTCAACATAATTATTTACCTATAAATCTAGTTCGCAGACCAACAAAATTAAGAGTCATTTCTGTCACGCCCCAAGGCTACCTCCCTGGACGCGGACATGGGACCTAGGATCACAAGTGACCCCAAGCTAACCCTGCTGGCATAATCATGAGCATACTAAAGATAACTGAATAATAAAAATTGTGCGGAAGCTATAATCATAAATAAAATGAAAAGATAGGGAAAATACCCATATAATATAACTGAGATGAATGAAAACTGATGAGTTTAATACAGGGAAAATATTAACTCATAACCAAGCTGAATCTAACTATGTTTGAAAATAGCCTCTAAACTGACTAGAAATGTTGGGACATGCCCCAACTAAGTCTAGCAAAACTGAAACTAAAGAGCTAAAAATACTGAAAAGAAACTCATGACTAATGTCCTCGGAGAATGAGGACTCACCACTGATTCTGTTAAACTAGAGATCAGGAACCGATCTAAGCGTGATCTAAATGCTGATAACCTGGACCTATATCACGAGAAGATGTAGCGCACGTATGCGTCAGTACTTGAAAGGTACTGAGCATGCAAGATAGAGTAAAACGGAAATAACATATAACTGAACAAAGCAATAAAGCAATGAAATAATATGAACATGATATAGATGTTGAATACTGAGCTAACTGAATGCAATGACCAATTTATAACATGTTGAGACTGAAATACTGAATAGACTGATACATGGTCAATGCAATAGAATCTGACTGAACTATGTGAGCTACTAATAACAGATAATAAAACCACATGAGCTAAATGTGGAGTCTGATGTATACGCCCCATCGAGAGGACCCAATATACCCTGCTAGAGGTATAGAGGCATGCTGGCATGACCACTGAAATGATGCCCACAAAGGGGACTTACAACCACGTAGCTAGTAGTTCTAGGACTATTTGTGTACGTTGAACCCTAGTCCAACTCAGTATTATGCTACTCCCAATGGATTAAGTGATTAACACATTATGACTGAATTTCTGTAAGTTACTGGATAGCTCAGACTGAAGATGCAAACTGAGTATGCAACAATTAAACTGATATTGATGTATTAATAACTGAGGCATGTATAACTGAATAACTGAAATATTTGACCTAGCATGTGTAATTCAAGAACTAAAGAAATATATAGCTAGTGATCTGGAATTCATGCAATAAACTGAATATTAACAGACTAATCTGATTTGGATCATTCTAACAGCTAAGAACCCAATAATTCTAACATTCAAGAAACCCTAGGTCTAGTCATAATAAGGAAATCAAGAAACCGATTGAAAACTAGGGACCTAATGGGTGAAAGGAACCCACTAGTGAAATCCCACATACCTAGTGACAAATTCCACGGAGAAATCTTTAGATTTCGGGGTTGGAACTGATGGAACCTTGTTGCTTTCTTGAACTAGGGTATTTCTCTCCTTTCGCTTCTAATTTTCTAAGTTTTGATTAAATATCTAACTTAGGTAAGTTCTAGTTATATTTATAGGCTTAATATGACTAAAACCACGAAATTTAGGGTTAAAACGATGAAGTTTTGGTGTCCAACGAATAAGGAAAAGACCGAAATAACCCTAACTTAAACTGCAGACGGGCTGACCACGGCCACCTTCATGGGCTGTGAAAGGGACCACAGACTGTGAAGTCGGTCGTTGTCTGGACTAGGTTCTGAAAACTTGGGGGTCTAGACTACGACCACTACCATCGCCCGTGTGGAGGACCACGGACCGTGAAGGTCTCTGTGGTCCTCACTTGGGCTGAGGTCTAGAGGCTTCATGTTGGGAGTCTACTGGTTAAACTCCACGGAAGCTCCCACGGACCGTGTGAAGGACCACGAACCGTGAAAGTGTTTGTGGTCTTCACTTGGACCTGGGTAGGGCTAAGCTTGGGGGGGTCTATTGGTCTTACACTACGGACGCCACCACGGCCCGTCGTTGTGACCACAACCCATGAAGGATCCTGTGGTCTGATGCCTGGGCCTGGTGAAGTCCAAGTCTGGACCACGAGCAGGTTAACGGACCGTGGACCCTATCACGGTCCATGAACCCTACCGTGGTTCACTGGTTTAGGTAATTTCTGCAAAAAAAAAATCTAGGCTTGGTTTTCGAGGTGTTACAATTTCCTTTTAATTAGGGATTTAAATAAGGTAACTTGAAACACCAAAACTCAATTCCAAGTGGCGACTCTGGAAAAAAAATCCCTTTTCAAAATGTCACTCTAATTGGAAAAACTCTTTTTTTTCAAAACCTTTAATATTAACGTTGGAAAAAAAGGGGTGTGACATCAACTTTGAGATTATTACTCAAAAAGATTTCTCTTAAAAGTTATAGTACTCAAAACTACTCATGAACTCTTTTGGAAATCGATGTTTCCTCTCTTCTTAAATGTAAAAACATTTACTCTTGGGAATACTTAGTTCCCATATATCATTTTGAAAAAAATGAAACTTGACTCTACTCATCCTCAGACTCATTTACTCAAGCCTTTAAACAAATTATGAATAATTGTAAACGACTTCTCAAAATAGGGTTCATGTAGAATTATGGACGTGAACAACTCAATTCAAGGTTTTCAATAACCATACGTAGAACTCAATACTCGGAACTCAACAACTCCAGAACTCAAGGACTCAATGATACTACTCATCTCAAGAATGTTCGACTCAGCGGGTTCGTGCGGAATTAAGGGCATGAACTACCCAACTCAAGGACTTAATGATACTTCTCATCTCAAGACTACTTGACTCATAGGGTTCATGCGGAATTATAGGCATGAATAACTCAACTCAAGGATCTTCATGGGTAACATGTAGTAGTCCCGTGATTAGGAATAAAATCTCAAAAGGATTAGGAACTCAATACTCTAGACATAGAACTTGAAAATACTACTCCTTTCAAAGATACTCAACATATGGAGTTCATGCGGAATTTATGGGCATGAACGACTCGACTCAAGGATCTCAATGATGATGTAGAATCATGAATACATTCTCCTCATTCTCATACTCACTTACTCGAGTCTTGAAATAATTTATAAGTAATTGTAGAAGACTCCTCGAAAAGACTCATATTGACTTTCTCAAACTATACTCTTAACTCTTCCTTGAATTTGAATTACGAATTCAAGGCTTATTATTCATGTTATGAATGATCTCTCGATGTTTATATGTAATTTAGAGTATTTAGCATCAATAGGAAGTAAAGGTACAATTTAAAAGGACTTAGACGGAGCAAACAATGGGAAAAAATGATGGGGCAGGCGACCCTAGCGCACTGCTGGCGCGGGGCGCCAGCCCCTAAACTTCAGAGACATCATCCTGGCGCACTTCTAGGGTGCCTCCCCAGCCACCCTAGCGCATCTGGGGCGCGCCACCCCAGCCTCTCCCCTGAATCTTCCAATGAATTTTATTCTTCGGTTTTTTGCTCTAATTCGCCTAGAATCGAATGGTTTCTTCCCAACTCACTTATATTTGAATACCCTACATAAGTACACGAAAATCTACTCAAAATTAACCCTCAAACTCCTAAAATTCATCTCAAGAACTCATCAAACCCATCGTAGTTCAAGAACGAAAGCAACACTTCAAGAACACTTATCAAGAACTTAAATTTCTCAATATTATGGATAGATACGCAAAAGAAACTCATGATTGGTGTGTGGGTGAACGAACCCAACACTATGAAATCTTACATACCTCAAAGAACTAGGTTCTTGGCGAAATCTTGAATTTCTCGAACTAATGCTTGAAACCTTGGACTTTTTATCCTCTTGAATCTTCTCTCTAAAAACCTAAATGCTTCGGGGATGAATGAAACTGATTCTAATCAGTTTAGACCGTTATTTGGGTGTAATTCGCGTTTAGACTAAGTGGGGCTAAGGAAAAATACTAAAATACCCCTCCTTAGTTCGGTTGGAAAGACATTATCTAGAGAGGCTGCACTTAAACAGTTATATCTCCCTCATCCGAGCTCGAAATTTAGCAAACTTGGTGGCGTTGGAAAGAGGACTCAGAGATATTTCATTTGACATTTTATGGGCCACCTAACTCATCTTGTGCTAAAAGTTATGGCCGTTTGAAGTTTACCCAAAACATAAAAGAACCTAGCAAGGACTTGAATGAACTCTTGTTAGTTCTTTTTGGAATTCAAGGTGCTACATCTAGTGACCTTAACACTTAAGAAATTTAAAATTCCTCGGTAAAAATCTTACTCACAACGAAGCTTGGTTTGAGTCTTAGATCAAAACTTTTCCGAGGTGTTACATTAACATCGTGCAGATCTTGGTCTAGACACCTCCAGATGTCTAACTCCTCAAACTCTTCTTCTTGGAGAGACTCTTGTTTGACTTATAAACAAGTCATAATGACAATGGAATCATCTCTTCACGTTCTACAACGTAAGAGGCAATTGTTCATGAAAAGAACCAATCTCGCAATTTTGTTCAAATCACTCTATTTTTAAAACATTATCACATGCATATGAGATATGAATATAAATTCAATACTCTTATATTGATGAAAATATTATAACAGCCAAGTTATTTTTCAATATTGAAATATTATCATATCCTAAGCAAATCTAGAGCGTTAACATGTTTCACAAACAAGTCTCTAGATATCCCTTTGGTAAAATGATCAATTATTATTTCACGTATAGAAATATTACATCGGAATGGCTAGTCCTCCCCAAAATATTATGCCGAAAAGCCTTGATAAAACCTTACTTATCTCGAAATATATCATCGGAATATCTAGTCCCTCCTGAAATCTTACATCGGAAAGCCTTATAAGAACCCATTAGTCCTCAGAGAGGACGATCCGACCGCGGGATCTTACATCAATATGGTCACACAAACACCTACCAGATTCTAAATTCTTACATCAAATCAGTTGAACAGAACCCCAATCTATCCCAAAATCTTTTATCAGACTAGCTACAATGAAAAAAGGGAAAATGTATATGAATGAGTCTAGGAAATTACTCACCACACCCATCAACCCAAAGATACTTACAAGATTATTCGAAGGTCAGAATCTATCTTGTATGGTCAAATCTAGCCCAACTTCAACCTGAAACTAACCCCACGGGCTTCAAAAATCAATTTTTAAATAACCTCTAGCCAAATCTAGGTTAAGACTTATAAACAACAACACTAAGACCATTCTAGCCTAATATCAACTCATGGTCACAACGGGTATAACCAAATCATGTGAAACTCAAGAATCACCTGGAATAACTGAAATAAGGTCAAAGCAATTCAAGTAAAGAACATATCATGAAATCGTGCTGGAAACCCACCTCACACTTAGCTAATTAGCATGCTAGCACAATCACAAACAAGGTCTAAGGATAGTAAGTCGTAGCTTACCTCAAAACTGATCACGCACACTCAAACACCTTTAAATCAAAGTCTTACCCTTCTGAGCCACCTCCGAATGATTCCACACTATTATATTATTGATCTCAGCATCAATACAGTCGTTTAGACACCCGATACGCAATAATTGAAGTTGAAACTAAAAATAAGTTAAAATGTTATTATAGGACCCGCATAAGGAATCCCAAAATTGGTTCCTTCAATGGGTCCCAACAAGGTCAAGGAGCTTGTTCCCCGAAAACGAGAATAGTATGAGCTTCGAAGTGCCCCCATAGCAGTCCATACATAAACTTGAGAATTCACAATTAAAGAACCAAAACGAAGAGGATTCGCGGGAAACCTTACCATTATAACGCGAGACTTACAAGCCTAACAACATACTGAAGCTTTTCGATCTCCACAATCCCTAACAAATCCCACTAAAAATCCCACAAGATGTCCAACTATCCAAGTCTCAAAATGTTTGAACACTTAGATAATGAGAGCTAAAAATCGATTATAACTACTAGTGATGGCCGCAAAAGCAGTCACTTGGGTGCTTAGCGACCTCGCTAAAGCTGCACCATTACCGCTAAAGGGGTTGGGACCTCGGATGAGGCTCCACTAAAGCAGCACCCTGGCCGCTAAGTGATGCAAGAATGCTTAAACGGGTAGCCCTTTGCTAGCAAGGATCGCAAAAGTAGCTCTTTGGCCGCTTAAACAATGACATGGCCGCTTAAGAGATGACATGGCCGCTTAGGCGGCTACACCAACATCAGGCACTAGAAAATTAGCTAAGTCCCAATGTACTCTGCTCGGGTGCTCGAGACTGGCTCGGAAATCCATGCACACAAACAAATTATGCTACCCCACTAACTTTGGCATTTCGGACTCAACAGAGATGTCAAAACTTCCAACATAGGTAATCTCAACAAAAAATGGATCCCATACCCATGACTCCATGTTAGCCAAAAATCACAAGGTAGTTTGAAATGAGCCCGGAAGTATCGGCATCCAAACCAGAGATCCAACTAGACCAAATTCGACGTTTTGGAGCTAACAGAACCACCAGAAATGGATTCTGAGACGGTTTAGCTGAAGCTTTGACCGAAGTTAATCATTCAAGTTTCAAAACCTCCAAAATACGTAAACTTGCATAAAAACAAAATGAATGATCAGGTGGCCAAACTGTCAGTCCCAACAAGTTATAAATGACTTGAAGTCGCTGTAAGAAAGCACTAAACGTTAAAATATCGCAAAACAAAGAAAATGACCTAGTGAATCAATTAAAAAAAAAAGACCTAGTGAATCATTACATAATGATAGATTTTGTACTTCAAATGATGACATCATAAAGAGTGTGAGAACTATTACTAGTTCGATTGGTTGAATACCTAACTTTCACCTTGTTGGTGAAGACACAATTACCCTACTTGTAGTTCTCTCCTTCATTTCCCCTTCCCCTATCCCCAGTTTTTATTTTTAAAATCTTAAAGAGTTCTTACTCCACCAACTTTTTAAAGTTATTGTATTTTCGTCCAATTAAATTTTGAAAATAGCCTTTTGGCCAAAAGATCCAAATATCTACTAGGGAAAAAAACAAGAAAAAATTACTTAACTACACACCATTTATTATCATATTTTCTTATTTTCTCTACCATTTCAAAAGATATCAAAAATCCTTTTTTTTCCTTCCATCATCTCCTTTTTCGGATACATTAATTTGAAATCTCATATCAATGATTTTCCTTTCTTTTTTTACGCCAATTAATCTATTTTTGAATTTCAAATCTTTTCTATTTCCAATTAATGATTTCAAATTATTCAAGAGGTAGATTTATTTCCATCACTTCAGTTTCCGATTTCTTTTATTATTATTTTTAAATTTTTTCATCTTAAAAAATAAAAATAAAATTACCTCCGCCCCCTGCCCCCATTGAAATCTTATTGAACCTTTGCAATTTTAGTTAATCATATCGTCGTTGAAATTTTTTCTTGAAAAATATTTATTTTCTTTTAATGTATCTACTATTGAAAACGTCCAAAAAAAGAAGAAGAAGAAAGTTGGATCTACCTTTGCACGGCCATCACTATCAAAGATACGGATTTTTAATGTATCTCATTTATTTTAAGTCTTAAATTAGTCTTTGTTAGTGTTATCATTGATCCGATACATCACTGCTATAATAACCTTTGTTTTATGCAATGTATCATGTTCATATTTAAGGTATTGATACATAACTCTAATATTGTTGAATCTTCAATTAGTGTTTATCATGTTCAATATAAATGTACTTGATACATAAATTTTGTGTTATGTATCACACACACAAAAAAGAAGCTAATTTGGAACAATTACATGTATAATGTATTTTTTAATTTTAAATTATAGTATTGCTCAAACAAAATAAGTTACATAAATAATAATGTATCATGTACTAATTTTTTAGTTATGATGCGTAAATTCGAATTTATACTAAATGTATTTGATACATAACAATTACCAAACAATAATGTATCGATCTCAAACCTAAAATTTTATGGGCAACACTTTCTTATTTAATGTATCTAGTAGAAATACAACACTTACTAATTTAAATTGAAGGGATTTTCATGACGTATCTTCTCAAAATTTTCGATAATTTTGAATTAAAATTGAAAGGATCTTCAATGACCTAGGAGAATAATTTTGAAACTCAAAATTTTCAATAATTTTGAATCAAAATTGAAAGGATCTTCAATGAACTGGGAGAAGAATTGTGAATCTCAAAAATTTTGACAATCTTGAATCAAAATCGAAAGGATATTCGATGATTTTTTAGATTCACAAAAGGAATCGTTTGTCCAACAACAATTCCATCGCTTTTATATACTTCATAACTCACCTCACTTATCCAAAATTTCGACAAAAGTTTTTATGAAACAGAGAATGATGAACAAGAAAGAAGAAATTTAATTTTGAATCTTTTGGTTAGTTACACTATATGATTGAATTTTTGACAATACTTTGGAGTGAAATAGCGCAATTTATGGGATCTTAATTGATTTTCAGTTTTTTTTTTCTCCCTTAATTAGTGCAACAAATGGATACTATGAGATTTTAATTTAATTTTTCAGCTTTTTTTCCTTAATAAGTGCAACATATTGATACATAATGTATCCGGATCCTTAATTATGTATCCGAAATACCTAAAAAACATGGGATTTATGTAACTAGAAAAATAATAGAAATAAAAGGTAATTTAGATTTTATACTATGAGATTAATGTAAGTTATACAAAAAACAATTAGGGATATTCATTTTGAAATTTAGGGTAAAAGGACTTGGGCCTACTATAAGGTAGAGATTTGCAAGAACTCCAAAAATGATAGAGATTCTTGAGTGCAAAATTATTACTATTAAAAGTACATGGGAATTGGGATGGCCAGGATTTGATTAGAGAAAGTAAATGTATTCTGAAAAATGAAACAGGCAAAATATAAAGGTACAACTTCCCTGTCATTCCCAAACGTAGACGTTAAGTTAACCCAATCCACACGATTCTTTGCCCCGCCCTTTCTATCATTTACTCAGTAGTCAGTAGTCAGTCCTACCCCTTACCCTCAACTTTGGGTTATAAGCAATTTATTTGAAAGGAAAAAATTTATCATTATATATACCAAATAGTATTTATTCATTGCAGTCAAGTTATTCCTTTCAATATATGTGGTACACTATTTTTTTTTGGAAAAAAACTCAAATATGTTATCGATCGTTGAAAAAAGATTCATCTATATCATCCGTTTAAGACTTGACTCATTTATATTATTTTCATTTGAGAAAAGAGCATTTATGCCATTATTTGTTAACAGAAAACAATTTCGATTTTGCAAGAATATTTTTTATGCATGGTCAATTTTGATTCTGAGACGTCATTAATTAAATCATTTTTTAAAAGGAAAAAAACTCATATATGCCATCAAACATTGAAAAAAGGTTCATTTATGTCATCCTTATAAGTTTGACTCATCTGTGTCATTTTTTGTTAACAAATAATGCATGGATTAACTTTTTTCTCAAACGAAAATAACGTAGATGAGTCAAACTTTTAACGGATGATATATATGAGTTTTTTCTCAAAGTTCGATGACAAATTTGAGTCTTTTCCCTTTTTATAATTATAAATAATTTAATTTTATATATATATATTAATAAAATAATTTATGATCATATAAATATTTACATGTTAATTTAGATTATATATTTCAAAAAGTCTTTTCCCTCCTTAAATTTTGTATTTAATCATAGAGCAACATAAATTGAAAAATGAGAGTAACATAAAAATATATTTCACCTGCATCTATCGTGGTGTTACCTGAACAGGTAGTAGTAGTAGATTTCACTGGCACGTCTTGCTAAGATCTAACTATTATATACGGGTGTAAATTTGGTTAAAAATCAATCTAAATCGGAAATTGAATTTAATAAATTGCTTTTATAATGGTTTTAAATTTTTTTAAAACAATAATATTTGGTTTAATTTAATTTGATTTTATTAAAAATAAATTGAAGAAAAAATCAAATCAAATCGAGTCGATAAATTATGTACACAAATTTTATATTTATGTATATAAAATATATTAATTTTTAATAATTTATATACTTTTCAATGAAAAAATTATTTATCTCTAATAAGTTAGTGAACTTTACGCCTTAAAATTCATTTCTTAAAGAAAGTCATGAACTCAAGCAAATTTATTTAATGAAGTAGCTATGAGATTTACCTTCTTTTTTTTTGTTCTTTATCAACTTTATTTTATTTGATCAAAGTTTATAGATCATTAGATATTTTTTCACAATTTTTAAAAAGTATAGTCACCATAATAAAAGGCTAATAACGTAATATAAGTTGAAAAAGGATGAAAAATTATTTATTAATTATAGGGGGAAAAAGTCAAAATAACATTAGATTTATGAAAAATCGAATCAAATTGAACCAAATAAACAAAAACCAAACAATTAGATATGATTATATTAGATAATGTTGGATTTAACTAATGATTTGATCCAAACTAAACCATGAACACTCCTATATATGTGTGTGGTGGTGGTGAGGGGGGGGGGACATAAATGTTCTAATAATCGTAAGATTTAATGGAAATTGTGGAGGGAGGGACTCTGCTTCTTTCAAAGTTGGAGTAGGAAAAGAGATTACAAGATGAGAAATCGAGCTATAAAAAATGAACTCACTTAATTACCACTGAATCAAAGGCATTCTTTGGTCTATGTGGGATGAAAGAATTGCAGGCATAATTTGTATGAGATATCTCAACATAAAACACTAACAGAGTCTAGGTATCTGAGTCATCCTACATGGGTTTATAAAGCATAAATGATACAAATTTGAATATGAGTCATACTCTATCTGAAGCTACTTGACATGAAACATGAATACTTTGGGAAAGAAATAAGATTAAGAGTATTATGTCTTAAGCGATATGGCTGGTAACTTTTAAGCTTAGCAACACTTTTCACTACGCTCCTCTTTGTGAACACTACACTTCATAAGCTACTACCTATAACTCCCACAAGGATACATATAACTATTACTATCAAGGTCTAAGTCTAACTTTATGCTCCTATTATGTTCAAGTCTAACTCTTAGTTACAAGATGCTACACATAATGTGATCATACTAATCTAAACTACAGGATTTATGCTATATAGCTCTGTAGGGACTGTCATCCCAAGAATGCTACTTTTTCTTAAAACTCATTCACATATTTTGAATTATAATTAAGGGGTGCTTAGTAATTTATCCATATGTATATCAACACTATATTCAAGTGTATTACTATAACCACTTCATTGACTTCTGGGTAACCAATTCTTCCACGGATTTTTCACCTTCCTATTATCTCTATCAACTAAAATTTCAAGAATTACTACAAAGAAATACACCAAATATTATCACTTAACCAATATATATAATCAAGCCTTATTTTTATCGCTTCCTCCACACTGACGAAAAACATACATGGAATAAGCATGTTACGATATTCACAATAAGAATTGTCTCATATGAACTAGTACTAAGTTAATATCAACATTGTTATAAAAATAAGAGGATCACTCGAAGGGCTTAGAGTGGGAAAATCATATGTATGAATCATTCAAAAAATAATAATCATTTGATATGTGAACAACGTAATATGATCTCACTAGCCATTGAAGATATACCATGAGTTTGTGAGACTTAGCATACTGAGAAATATGAGTGCATACATTATTAATTGTATATCGTAAGATTAACATTCATAACTTCATAGAGTAAAATTGAGGTCGTTGAGCTGAATCTTTGCCTTTTATTCTAGGAACTAAGCATAGACGTGAAAGATCTCTATGAAGTGCATGAGCATAGGTCATGGAAATAACGTTGATAAGCGATACATTAGCAAGGTGTCATAACGATTAAAATCTTAGGAATACACTAAAGTTGGGATGAACTACCATCTCATCATAACTCTTTCTGAACACATCACCCTATCATCTCCCCCTCTTAGGCCTGCAACAAACATTCTAAGTCTATGGACCTATTTCATATTCTCTTAATTGGCCTATATTTATTTTACTTTAACAATTGGGCAATGCTAATGTCATGAGTACTAAAATATTTATGTATGCATATATTATGATTCCTTTTAGGATTGTTATTCAAGATACTTCTCTTAACTTCTTCCTGCTTCTATATTCATCTTTCTATAATCTCTACTCTTATTAGCGGAAAAAGTCACTTCCTCTAGCTCTTGGTAGTCTTACCTCATTTTCTTAACCTACTTACACCATTATTCTAAGTTCATATCTACCTAACTTGAAGGAAATTTGAACTATATTAAGAGGCTCATCATCGACTATATATAACCCTTATCAACTCGAAATCTTAAGGGAAATATATAATTCTCACATTATCCTACTCCACATTGTCCATTAAAGAATATTACCTAGTCACACATAGCACATCCTAAACTTAAAGTCTCAAATGACTATATGATATCTTAGGTACACATATGTTCCTAAGTCTTAAGGATTTCTTCTAACTAAAGATTTCACCACAACTTACTACCTCGTGTAGGGGGCACATATACTTTCTAACTGTATCACTGCGCTTATTGCAAGCCTATCAACTTAAACTACTTCACAAGTTAATATCCCCTCATCACCTAGACTTGATTTATACTAACACAATGTCACACATACTCTAAGTCACCTTAATCAATAACTCTCATTGTGATACCAACATGAGATCTACACATGGCTCACATTACGTCTTATCCCACACATAAGGGAACATCAACTCATTACTTACTTACTGGGTACATAACTACAACTATATACTTTACTTAATCACTATCTCCACTCTTATAAGGTTACTACACTTCGAACTTCAAACTTCTAACTCTGGGCAATTTTACTACTAATGGCTCATAACATTACAAATTACTCTATCTTTCGGGTGACAACCCTATCCAAACATTCTAGAACATATTTTTCCCTTAAAGGTATCATCTATGGAAATGGAAAGGTTCAAGAAGGGATCTGGAAACATATCATACTTTTTCTCAACGCACGCTTCATATAAATAAGGGTAAATCTTTCAAATCATTGAACATAAACACACTAATGGTTTCTCTCAAGACCTTGTGCAATCTCTTTACTTTCTGATAGATTTATCTAAGAGTACCTCATCGATAAGGATATGAGCTTTACTATTCCTAACACCTCTAAGATGAGGCATAAATAGAGGAATTGATGAAACACATGAATTTGCATAAGTTTCTTAGGGGACAACTCTTGCACGATCTAGAATATTAAAGAACGTAAACTTTTCTTAAATATTCATAGTCCCTCATTTATAGAAATGGGGCCTTCCCAATCATAAATAAGATCTCACTACTTCATATAGACTTCCTAGGACACTTGAACTCTGTGCTTTGATACGAAGTGTGTCATGATACGAGTCTACACACCCTGAACGTGGCCGACACTCAAAATCATTGTTGGCCCGAGCGAACCCTTGATATGGTATACTATAATATTGAATACTAACTAATGTTGAAGCTTTTAAAAGATGAGCATACAATGCAATAACTTAGAAAAACAATCTCAATACCTTTATAAAACATAATTATCTGAAGTATGTATAATGTGCATATGTTTATGAAATAATAGAGAAATCTATAACTCAACTGACTCGTCTATGAAGCCTTTAACATATTGAAGACATGTTATTGGGACAAGATCCTAAACTATCTCAATAATCTACTAATTACATAACCAAACTACTAATGTTCAAGATAAATTGGAGCCCTTCGAAAGCAAGAAGGTCTCACCAAAGTTGGATGAAAGTAATCTTAATGATGTGTCTACTATCATGAGTACATGAATCTACATCATAAAATGATGCAGCGCCGAATGACGTCAGTACATAAAATGTATAGTATATAAAATAGCTAAGTGAAACAACTATCTGAAACTAAACATATTGATCTGAAATGAATAATTCTAAATATAGACTAAAACAAGGTCAACTGAAAAGTATAACATGCATGTGTGTGTTAACAACAAAAGTGTAAAACTGAATATATGTTATAATAGCAAATACTGAGAATAATATAACTTTACTTTTTCTTAGGGAGTTTCTCCAATCGACAATCATCACTTTGAAAATCGTGATAATACAACGTCTTGCCAGTTGTCAGAGTCATCTTAAACCTTGTCTGAGTAAAGGAAAAACTTAACTAATAAATCCAATATATAAATCCTTACCAGGAGATTTCTAAGGAGTCACCTGAATCAACGACACGATCCTATCCTACATTGGTTGCGCAATTGTAGGGTTTGGATTATCTGAATCATTACCCAACACGGTGCTCAATACTACTCCCAAAATAATACAATAATGCTCAATAACGGTAAATATGTCCCACTTTAGGTGAAAACTGAAAATATGATACTTTGAGTCTATGCTCAATATTACTTATTTAAAACTGAAATGAACTTAAATAAACTTGACTATGTTTTTCTGGAAATTTTACTATGTTTTCTCAAATCTGAAATATACTTTATTTAAAAAAAACTGTCAATATTTTATTTTTGAATATATGCATCTTGATGCAAAAATATATTTTCTTGAAATTCTTCTAAAATAATGCACTTCAAGCAAATTTATATACTTTATTGAACTCTTTCTTGAAAGACTTCTTTAAAATCTTGAAACTTACTTTTCTCATGAAAATAATGCATATGAATTATTAAGGCAAAGTTTTCAAGTAGCTTTTACCTAAAAGAGTTCATGTGGTATAATAAACAATAAATAAATTAACAATCATCAATGATATGAAGTACCATAGATTCAATAGAAATATCAAAAATCAATAATGGGAATGTAGAGAGAATTTCGAACATAATGAACTTTGGGATAAAAATTCTAATTTTGATCTTACTAACTGAAATTGTAGATGTAGGGCATGAAGAAGAAATCAGTTTCTCACCATAAATCTTGAAGAAGAACCCTACCTTGAAGAAGAATGATCAAGAAATTCTTTCTTCAAATTCTTGAATTAGTTTCTTGAAAACCTTATGGTCAAGGGTTAAGATTTCTATTAATGATCCATCAATAGATGAAGGAATTTGAGTTGGAAAGCTTGAAATTCTTGGAGAATGACTTACTTTGATGAAGAACCTTGAAAGAGAACCCTAACTTGGTGTTTCTTGAAGAATTCTTGCGCGTTGAAGTTTAGAAGTGAATGAGAAGGTTTAATTATGAAATGTTATTTTCTTACATGGTTAGGGTCATGTAGATAATTCCCCAATGGGTTTTAGGACAAAAATACCTTGGAAAAAAATCGAAGCTGATAGACAAAATTTTAATCAAGAGGGCAATGAGGTCCATCAATAGATGAAGGAACTTGAGTTGGAAAGCTTGAAATTCTTGGAGAATGGCTTACCTTGATGAATAACCTTGAAAGAGAAACCTAACTTGGTGTATCTTGAAGAATTCTTGCACGTTGAAGTTTAGAAGTGAATGAGAGGGTTTAATTATGAAAAACTATTTCCTTACACGTTTAGGGTCATTTAGATAATTTCCCAACGGGTTTTAGGACAAAAATACCCTAAAAACAAAATAATCGTAGCTGAAAGACAAAATTTTAATCAAGAGGACAGTGAGGTTCGCTTTTTCTCGGTATTGCGGACCTTCCCGCTAGGTTGGAGCATCTCTAGTAAATCAGTCATAACTTTTTTACTCCGAATTCCAATTGATGCAAACTTGGCACCGTTGAAAATAAGACTCATAAGCCTTTAATTTGATAGGTTATGGGTTACCTAACTCTTCATATAAGATCGTTTGAAGTTGACTCAAGTAAAATCTTATATCAAAACTCAATCGGTAAGGAAATTTTCAACTAAAAAGGAAGTACAACAATTAGAAGAAGTAAAAAATACTAAAATAATAGAACTAGAAAAAGAGCTGGCAATATTAAAAGAGATGTATGAAATTAAAAAAAAAGAAAAAGAACAAAAAACAAAATTAGCAAATGAGATAAATAAATTTAAAAAAAATTGCAATTAGAAGAAGAACTAGAAGAAAAAGAAGAAAATAACCAAGATAATCTCCCTGAAATAAGAATTGATGAAATAAACGACGATGATCTAGATGAACAACATTCAGAAACAAGCGAAACATATACGGAACTTTTAGCAAACATAGATAATACAAAGAATTTAGGGAGACGTAGACATGGATGAAAAACCTAGTACATCAGGAATAAAAAACCCAAAAAATTTAAAATATTATAATACAAACTAAGAACAATATGATAGAGAAAAAACTATATGGGATAAAAGATTAAATAAAAAATAGACACCTAAATCAATAACCGAACAACATAATTTTTTAGATTTAGATTGTGCAGCAGATATAAATAAAACAATCCAATTATGGATGGGATATATATCAAAATAATTAATAGATAACAAAATAGTAATAACAGAAACACCAGAATACATAGAAAGAACACTTATAGGAACAGTAAAACTATGGCTACAAAATTTATCAAACGAAAGTTTAAAAACTTTAAGAAGTAATAAAAAATTTGACGGTGAATTAGCCACTACAACTATGGAAATATTATATAAATACGAAATAGCTAAAAGAAATGAATTTAGTAGTATGACAACAGAAGTAGAAGAACAAAATAAACAAAAAATCATAAACCGGAATCTAATGACAAAATTAGCAATATTAATATGTGTCATATAGATGAATATACATGTGCATTCAAAGAATACTATTATAAAGGAACATATAGCACATAAAAAGTAAAGAAATAAGAAAATTATATTTTACAAAATTATCAGAACCTTTTAATTCAAAAGTAATAAAAAGTTGGAATGAAGCAGGATTAACAGATATCTTAGGAGCTAGAATAAAATTCCTACAACGATGGTTTATAGAACTATGTGAAAAACATAAAGAAGAGATAAAAATGGAAAAGATATTAGTAAAAAACCTAGCATGTTGCAAAAATAAAACAGCACCTCAATTTGGTTGTACGGATAGGTATTATAAAAATAAAAAAAATAAAAACTATAAAAAATACAGATCAAAATATAAGTATAAAAGGCCAAGGAGAAACTACTATGTAAAAAACTACAAAACCAAAAGACCATATAGACCAAAGAGAAAACTAACAGAATGTACTTGTTATAATTGTGAAAAATTAGGACACATAGCTGAAGATTGCAAATTACCTAAATATCCAAAAAAAAACAGATATAAGAAATACCAGTAGACAACGAAAAATATATACCAATAGAGTATATAGATTATGAATTAGAAAACAATGATAGTATATATGAATTATCATAAAACGAAACAAACGAAATAGAAAATAATTCAGTGACAGAATCAGATAATGAATACTATATAAATGACTCAAACAGATATACAAATAATAACTAAAGAAAAACATCAAGATGAAGAATCTTTAGAACAAAAAATAATATTTGATAATAGTATATTTGAACAAATAAAAGGAAAAGAATTAGACCTAAGCGTAGAAAAAATATTCGAAATACCAACAATAAAAAATTGGTTTAAACGACAAAAAGAAAAATATTATGTAGTAAGTCAAAGAGAACATATCATAAATTGCAAATACACCAAAGGAAAGACTAAAATACCAATAATAAACAAACGAATAATAAATAAAGAAATACAAGATATTAAGGCTAAAAATCTAATTAAATATGTACATTTAGGAGGAAAATAAATACTAATAAAAGCATGTTTTAGAGAAGGAATAGATACACCCATAGAAATATACTTAGCAGATGATAGAATTATACAACCCATAGAAAAAAGTATAATAAGTGCAGTAAAAGATAGCCTCATATGCCAAAAATTAAAATTTATAATAAGTGTTAACTACTCAGTAGCAATAAATGACAGAAACATAGATAAATCACTAGTCTTATATTGGAAAATGTCAATGATAGAACTAGCCCCAGGAAGTAAAATATTTACAACTAGATGTAAAAACTTATATGTTTTAACAACAAAACATAAAATAACAGCAAAAAATAAAATCAAATAAAAAAAATAGAAAATTCTTTTGAAAGAATAGCCACAGTCATAGATAATAATGACTATAGTTATAATGAGATTGATATAGAAGAAGATTTGGAAATAGTAAAAGAAAGATTAAGCACATCAAAGAGAAGAAACATAAACGAAATACCACAAATATCATCAAAAATGAGTACCTCAAGAAGAATAGATAAAACTCCACAAAAATCAATGGAAGAAGAAATAAAACCATATCATTAATACATAACGGGAGTAATGGAACAACGAAAATACTTAATATTAATAAATACAGGACAAGAAGAAAACTATATTACAAGAGAATTAGTAACAGAAGATGA